>JAAGOF010000177.1:0-55930 GCA_010645155.1 Tigriopus japonicus
GAAGCGGACCAACTTGTTGTGATGTAGGCTACTGGCACGGTTCAGCTGTGTTGTAGTGTAGCTACTAGGTAGTAGGTACTAGGTAGAGCCATACATACACAGAGCGATGGATAGACTTGACTCGAAGGTTTGGATGACTTGGATAGAGGATGCCCGAGCGCGTGGGGTTTATTGGTTTTGAGGGATCCAAACCGGTCTGGTGGTGAGCGTCCTTTAAGCGCGATTAGTGAAATGGGAAAGACCTTTAAGCATCAAAATACAAAATTTCTTTTTTTACGTTTCCAATATGCTGTGGAAGTTCGAAAATAGGTCAAACTTATGTGTCAAGGTGCAATTTTGGGAGCTGTATTGGTAAAGTGACGCCCAGTTAGCTATTTGTTAAAGGACCGTCATGCAATGAAGTAACAAAAAAGAGATGAAAATAAGAAAAAACGTTATCGTTTTTTTATTTTTGATTATTATTGATTGTTTGTCGGTTTTTTGACCATGTTGGCTCAAACTGAGATTAGAACACAACAGACTGGAAGAGCTTTGATGATGGTATTTTTTGCAATGGTTGTGTCACAATCTGATTAACCGCATGAAGATCAACTAATTTTGCAGTTTCCTCACGTGTCTCTATTTTGATAGATAGGCAAAGAACTAACACAATATTGTCAGTGCATTGACAATGTCTTAATCAAGACGAGGTCAGGTTTCAACCCATCAAGTGGGTTAAAAGAAAATATGATGAAATGAGCTTTATAAAGCAGAGAACATCAACGCTTTGGTTATGCTAGTGGCTTGTACAGTATTTATCTTTGTTCTGATACTGTTGCTCAAGCAGCTGATAAAAAGTTAAGTTACCGAAGTCCAGTCCAGTGTCCTTATATCCAGCATAAATTGGGAATAAGAAGCAACATTATTCTCAATCTAAAGTTTTTTTTATTTTGAAATGACATTATGTGCTGAATGCATATTTCAGTCACCTCAAAAAAATTTCATATGCACAATGGATATTGTCTCATATCCAATATTGTTACTTTATGTGACTACCGTGTTCAACCCATAATAGCTTGGGACACAAAACTTTTGAACTGTCAGCAACATCGTTTTCTAAATCTCAAAGAACTCTGAACAATATGAATTTCGTTTTTGCAAATTTCATTCATTTTCGTGTAATATCATGAGCCAAATTATGAGCCAAATGAGCCATTTTTGGGGGCCGTTTTAGTCTACGTATTAGCAAGCTCGTGTCCTCTTGCAAGCTGTCTGGCCTGATTGGGACTCAAGCTGTGCTTTGAAATCAGGTTAGACAGTTACGAGAGTTCTGTTGGGTCAGCTGAAAGTAGTTTCTTGATTCAACACCCAAGGTCGTGTTATATTTCCACAAACTGAAACAGTATGAAAAATAAAACTGGAAGGAACTAATCTTATAATTTGGGACATTTCAAATCATGTAAATGTAACCCTTTTAGCCTTTCAAAGTGTTGTGTTAGCATCTTGGCTGTCTTTTGATTTTTATGGCAACACTAAACTCGTCATTGTTGATCAAGCTGTGGCTCTATTCTATGCATGCAGTCATGCCAGCCCTTGACGCTCATTGCCATCAACATGTCAGGGCCGCGCTTAATTTGCTTAAATCTTAAATTAAAATTATCCTTAACATAGAAAGCTTTAAGCCTACACCTTCATTGCCATTCATTCCAATGTTTTTCAAGATTTGCTGATTTCTAAACGATGTGTTCTGAAGTCTATCATTGGAAGGGTCACCTTTAATGCCTCACTAATCCCTAGTCATTTTGGTGTTAAAAAAGAATTCAATCTTTCAGGCAAAAATTTGATCCCAAAAAAACGAATGTTTGTTCTTTTTTTCTTCGCATAGCAAAACCTGATCTGCGAACTAATATTTGATGTGAGATGAAAAAATCATGGAAATACTAACCTCTGTTCTTTTTGAAGGAATTAGCATGTAAAAACTAAATTAAAGCGCAGGGCATTTCTTGTTTTGCAGCATCCCTGAATTTTCATTTTTGAGAGGCAGAGTTGAAGATTGAAGAAGCGTCATTTCTGACGTGAGAACCTGGAAAAGACTGCCCATTTCTCCTGGCTGAAAGGGCGGGGGGAACGAAAAAATTCTGAAGACGAACCTTTGCGCGCCATTTCGTTTGGACTGAAGCAACTGAAATTGAGCGGGAATAGCTAATGATTTTACTACTTACTTTTTCGATTTTACGTTCTTTCAAGGTTTCGTTGATTCCTTACAGCTTACATTACACCTTGAAAACTAAATTCAATCGCTTAAAACTTCATGGGTCTTGACACCCATTCATAATCGGCCATTTTGGAAGCCTGGTGTGAAAAAACAAAGATTTTTCGTCCACACCTTGCATATTAGTTAGAAAATGTGATATTCTGAAATCGGAAATCTATTTTTATAATTGAGTGACAGAGGTGTAGTGTAAAATATACTTAAAGGCTTGTGAAGATATGTGGTCTTTCATTTTCCATTGTTATATATTTTTCCATATTTTCAGCTCTGTGAGTTTAATGCGATGGTAAAATTCCATAGAAGTCCTTCATAACGATGAAAAAAAGTGTTAGCTAATCAACTAGAACTACTGTAAACCTTGGATTTTTTTCGCGAAACTTTTGAAACCTTTTAAGAGTATCTTGGAAAATCGTCCAAAAACCAGTGCTTACTTGATTCGACTTGAACCCTTACAAAAATGATTTTGCGGCAAGGGAATAATTTCACTTCACCCGACGTTTGGCTAGACCAAAGTTTCGTACAATCCTTTTCCTTCAAACATTAATATATCGTTAAACGTGAAGTTAAAAAGGCCAAGAAGTTCATTCCATACCTTGGAAAAAACTAGAAATATGCAGTTTTTGAGCCTTTGTTCAGTTCTGTCTTCTGAATGCAATGTTTAACGAATGCATCGAAAAAACAACTGAAAAACTATTGAATGGAAAAGCTCTGATTCTATTTTCACGATTTGCTATAGTTCAATTGTAACTATTTGCAATTTTTTAGAACGCAGCTTCCAGCTGTGATCTGATAGAGGCTGTCCGCCATATGGGGATATTGCCGCTCCACTTAACAAGCATTAATTTTTACCTCACCCTCGGGAATGACCCCAGGTTCGCCCATTTAAGCCGTCAAGGGCCGTGACTACCGCATGTAAATTAATACCACAGGCCACTAGGACTCGCCAAGCCCGGGATTCCAAACAGGGATTTTGCGGATAGTTGCCGAATGCTCAACCGTTACGCTACAACTACTTGCCTTCACATCGTATTTGGAGGAACCATTTAAATAACATTATTTTACTTTCTTTTGCATAAAAGCGAAGGAAAGGCTATTCAGGACATTGCAATTGTGTGTTATATCCATTGCTATTAATTTGGTTTTTAGACGGACATCCATATCATTTTGAAGAGGAAACGAAGGGTTTGTCTATAAATCATCAAAATAGAGAAAGCCATTCATTTCATTTCACTTTTCTACCGAATTCTCCCCTTCATTACGAATAGTGTTACACTTCAAAAGCAATTTTTTTTTTGTTGCCATCGCAAAAATTCTCCTGAATCGCTGTTGAGCTTAACTCTTAAAGTCCCAAGACATTGACTTGATCGGGTTTTCAGCTCAATGACATTCAGCTCTGAAGCGGAAGCGATCTCTAGATCCTCAGCATTGTGACATGAAGAGTATGTATGTATTAGAATTCATGTACGTCATTGTCATTCCTGTAGGCTTGGAATGCTGAGGCAATTTACGATTCAAACGTTGTCTCTTGGTAAAACGCGTGTCCCTGGAGTTGTCCCAATTGTGACCCCGAAATATTCCACAAGCCCGCGTGGATTCATGATTTCTCGATGATGTCGTGGACTCTCCAAAATGCACTGCAGCAATCCTCAACCGGATATCTGTTACGGGATGATTACATTCTGACTCTGACGGGCCTGAAACAGCCCAGGGAAATAATGAATGAATGAATTCTCCCATTGACACAACATGATCATCATCGCCCACCAATTCAAGTCCCTTGGGCCAGTGCCTAGTGGTACCTAATGTTTTGCTTTTGAGGCGCCCTACCCGATGTAGTTGTACTGCCTTCTGTACACATACACACACCACGTGTGCATAGCCACAACGGGAGGGAGAGTTTCCACCCAACGAGTGACGATTTCCACGAATTCTGAAAGTGACATTCTGGTCGGTTGCTCGCTCGCTCGACCTCGATGGTTTGGGTACAATGTGTTCCACTTTGGCTCATTCTCCCGGGACGAATAGAAACCGAGAAAGAGGCCTCCTTCGAGATACGCAGTTTATGGACAAAAAGCCAGCGTACTTAAATTATTGTCTTAGCTAGACAGAGCCAATATGATAGAGGAGTACAGTCAAAGCTGGATAAAAGATGCCAGTCCAAGATTGTCCAAGCTGGATATAAGAAAAGGGCAAAACCGGATATAGAAATATATAGAGCCAAAGTCGGATATAAGAATAGCGCCAAAAGCTGGTTGTAAGAATACAATTAAATTTGGGAATGAGAATCTTGGCCAAAAGCAGCATCGTTATTTGGAAAGTTTCTCTCTTTTATGTTTTCTGGCTGCAATGTATATTTTGATCAGTAGCAAACAAAATTAGTCTCTTATCAAGAATAAAAAGAAAGATTTTAATACAGAGTATTTTTTTATCCAGCCTTGGCTGTCTCTTTAAGAATAAGTCTATAGTAAAGATGTAATCCACAAGATATTTGGCAACAGAAACACTTTTGATATTAAAACAATGTTGCTGCTGCTGGGTAATGTCACTAAATTCAGCTTTGAGCATACACGTTTGGAATTTTCAATACCAATTTCTCCACATGTCACATGAAAGAAAGCACAAAATTTTGTGATGACACAAAAGTTGGGCGAAAATCTTGGTATTCTTTAGAAAGGGGTTTCAAGAAAATACGCCAACACCTTGTTAATTTAGTCCCATATTTTTGTGCTTCCGTTTTCCTTTTTTAACAATGTGGACATGTGGGAATGTATAGTTCCAAGCACATACTCTTCTTATTATAGTACCCTATAGTTTTGGCTATCCAGGGCAAAAGATGGAACAAAACCAAAGCGGATGTTGTTCGTGTTCTGGAATCTCTGATGACGCCATCGCTCATTGGCACCGAGTGGATTTATGATCAATGATCACAGATTAGTTATCAATTGAAATGGTCCTTAAGGACTTGAGACTGTTTTTTTTCTCATTCTCGTTTTTTACCTGGTTTAGATCCCTCTAGAGCTTGAGTTCATTGGAACCTCACCTGTCGGTTAAGTGACAAAGCACACAGATTTGGTTCTCGCTTTCAGTGGCCTCGTCTTTCTCCTTCTTCTTTTGGTAAGGAAGACAGACGAGCAGAGGCCAAATGTGGAACAAGAAGGACAGAAGCGGGATTAGTCATTTTTCCTTGAAAAAATCTAGCCCGATTCTTCCGAAACTTGGAAGGAAGAGCGATTTTCTCGACAGTTTGTACGATTGACGTCGACCCCAGCTAATTCCGATTAGATGGAAGGTCTTTTGTTTCATTGGTTATGGAACCAATCAAGTGGAAATTAAGAGGCCATATACGTACATTAGGAAATTACCCCCCAACAAAACCATTTTCGACACGTTTTTGAAATCGGCTTTGAAATGGTCAGGTCCGTTTGTTAGGAAAAATATGCGTTGATAATGATTGTATTTAAAAGGACAAAAAAGAATACAAAAAGCACAAAAAACTGTTTTTATTTGGAAAAATAACAGTATTTGTAATTCATATTTAAATTTCCAATCTTTGTGAAAATTTAAAACACTAAAACATCTTTATTTCAGTCTGTAATTTTTTTATAATCTTTAATATTTCAGTTATGTAATTACTACGCTTTTTGAGTTGGGGACTTATTTGCGGCGTTAACTTAAAGAATAGTTAATGCAATCACAAGTCAATTACAAACTTTTACCCAAATTCAATGACATGTTTGCTATTCAAAATCACTATCTATTGACCTCATTATCTCCATATGAATTATTTGTTAATACACTAAATGGATGCCAAAACAGTGATTCCCCAAGAGATAAATTGATTGTATTGATGACCAGTTAGTAGTGACAAGAATTTTGTTGATGAATTGATAGTTATAATTAAAAATTCGCTAAACATCCAAAACGATGATAAATTGCAGTTCCAATTACCTAGCACAAACATTTCATTGAATACGTATAATGAAATCACGTACCGTAAACTTAATTACAATTATGCGTACTGCCCATCTCTGGATGGGGAATGCAGTTGCATGCGAAAAAACAATGTCGAAGTGGCTGCGATATGAATAGTTATCACAAGCACTGAATTAGACTACTTGTCGGTTTTCAAATTCAGTGTCAATGTCATTCCACCAAGACTAATGTGACGTTTCAAGGACTAGTATTTTCCTTGGATGCTGGCTGGCTACGCGCGCATCGGTCTTTCTTGAGATGTCAAACCGTAAATGTTGCCCTGATGATGCAACGGTTCTTTGCAATGGGGGGACAACCTCGATCGAGGAATGGAGGATTTTCCACACCCTACCTACCTGATCTTCGTGGTTTCACCATCGATCGGGACTGGCGAGACACCCAACGAACGGCTTCTCCTCGCACGAAGGTCCAATTCTCAAGGAGAGACGGATCGAGGATACGAGAAACAGAGAGAGGGGGAGAGAGCTCACGCAGGCTGTTGATTTGGTGGTGGGTTTTTACTAAAAACCAACGGAATTTGATGAGCAATTGCCATTCACAAACAATCCTTCCATGCGAGAATTGTAGTCGGTTCCGACCTAGAGTTTTGAGAGACAGTTTTGAGTTGCTTAGCTTTCCTGAGAAACGAGGAACCACCTGATAAACCCTCTTCCGGTAGTCATCAGGTTAAAGTGTTCGTCATCTTCGGCACACTGAATAATGTGCTCTACGGAATTGTTTGTCTTGATCCTGCTCCAAATCAGTATTCTTCTATCCAGCGAAGCTCGACCTTTTTTCGATTGTCTCTTCAAGAATGAGCTGTCCTTCCAGACCAAAGAGCCCAAGTTCAAGATTGCCTCTATTCATTACCATAAACCTGTCATGCAAAGTAAGTCGTGCCCGTGCTCTCGGCTGAACTTGTTACTCATTTGACCTTTTCACTCCGGTTCCATTCCAGTTTCCGAGAACCGAAGTATTGTGTTCCACAACACTACCGACTATGCCTTCGCCGGTCGACATCATTACTATCAAGTGGATTGGTTCACTTTGTGTCATTCGGAAAGAACTGTCAGAGATCTCAGGGTGAACGATACCTTCCATGTGTGCCAAGCGGGTTATCCCTCTAGGAAGCTCGTGTACGACAAGATATTAAGGTAAACACCCTTTTGAAATCATAATCTTATGTCCATGAATGAGATCGACCATGAATTACCCTAGGCAAGTGTTTGTATTGGAGCCTGAGTCCCATCACCACGTGTTGGAAGCAGTAGTCTATGAACGGCATTGGAGCCACGTGGAACATCGCTTCTATTTACGACCGCGCGGAAGCAAACACAAGATCCTCTCGGTGGCCTTTTCAGATGTGGATCCATTCAGTTTGGGTCAAGAGGCTATGACTACAGATCTACAGGTGCATTCGGAAGTGATTCGACCGCACACTCTCACGGAAATTTGGGGGGCCGAGCTCATGATCCAAACCTACACTGATTGATTCCCGCCAGCCGTTCAGAAGTGCCTATATCGTCACCTCGCCTTGAATGCCGCCAAGTGGAGAGCCACTACCCACCCTTGTTTTTTTAAGTCGGTAGGGTGGCAAAAATAGTCCTGTATAAGGAAACTTGGTAATGTGAGATCCTGGCCTGCAAACAATTGACCACCCACGTCGATATTTGTGCAGGGAAGCAACCAATCACATCTTACTTTTTCCTGAAAGGCAACGTCACGTCTGAAATCTGCTTGACTATTTGTCAGTAGGTGTGAATTTGCGTCAGAAAATCTCTTTAAAAAAAGGAAAATTGAACCTGCCATTAACAACGACAGGCCATCCACCACACTTTTTTATTTGATTGTTTTACCGGGCTCTCTTTTGTTTTCTTCATGTGAAAGGAAAAAAGGCGGGCGTCGCGGAAATTTTTGTGGTTTTGACCACTACTGAAGAAAACATTTGGCATCACTGAATCCCTCAAGGCTAATTTTGATCTCATGGAATCTGGCACATTTTTGCTCCAATCACTAGACCGACAAGAACCCATAGCAATGTACAAATTGTCAATTCCTAATTACATAAAGCAGTACATATATTTCCATGATCCATTGTCGTCTCAATAATCGAATCTGATGTGAGATTCCAATAAATTTAACTTTCTCATCTTATGATTGATCTCTCGGTTTTCGCGATTTTCGGCATGTTCCACGTCTTTAGTGAATCTGCGGTGTTCCTGTTCCATATTTTGTCTTCGCAGCTCTCGCTCCTCGATTTGAGCTTGAAGGCTGTTTCGGTATGCCTGTTGAGCCCTTTGGAGATGTTCTTTCTTCTCTTGAATGGCACTGGCGTATTCTTGCTCTTCACGGAGCCGTTGTTCCATCTCACGTTCCTGAGCCATTTGAGACGCTTTGGCTAGTTTCTCTCGTTCCTTGATTTGTCCCACAATGAAGTCATTCACTTCCATTCGTTGGGAGTCTCTTGCTCTTTGCTTGGAAATCATGGTGTTGTAATTTGAAGTTTGAACTTCCCTCTGCGCTTGTTCAGTGTATTTGTTTTCAAAAACCTCCTCTCTAGCCTTCTGCTTGGTTCCATTTTCCAAGAACTTCTGGTATTCCTGTTGCTCTGCCAGTCGCCTCTCTTTCTCCTTCTCGTAAAACAGCCTTTCTTCATCCAGAAACCGGGCGTTTTGTTCATTTTTGGCCTTTTCAGACACCACAGAGTTATAGGCATCATGGTTGGCTTTCATGGCTTGTTTTTCAATCTGGTTGAGTTGATGTTGTCGCAGAATCAGCTGATTATTACGATGTTCATAGTTTGATTGATCTTGATCCAACTTATCCTCAAGATCCTCTTGAGCATATTGACAAACCTCTCTTTGCTCTTGTTGGTATTGTTCCAAGTCGACTTTGTGCTTTCTCTCTTGGTGTTCATTCAAATCTTGCCTGAAAAAAACAGTATATGTGACAATTCGTATGACAAAACAACGGTTAAAAGCAGGCTAATCCGTGATTTACCTGCGCTCTTCACCCAAGATCCGTTCTTTTTCGAGCCGTTCAATCTGCTCTTGCCTGGTTTCCTCCTCCAATCGTTTGTTTCGATCCAGGACCTCTTGAGCCATCTGGAGTTGCTCATCCAGCTTCTGTTTCTCTTTCAAAGACCTTTGATAGTTCCAATCTTTGGTCATAACTTGGCCTAATTGGCGACTTCGTTCATTCCGCAGCTCCTCGCTTTCTTGGATCTTCTTCTCCTCAGCTTCTTGAACTAGCCTCTTCCTTTCCATTTCCTCTTCCTGTTTTCGAGCCTCTAGGGTGGCCAACATTTGCGAAACTCTATCCCTATCCATGCAAGATCTTGGTCTGATGTTTGGAGGCGTTTCTTCCACACCCAACGAGGACAGGGTAGAGGGGATCCTTGGTGGATGTGGGAACGAAACAGATTGGAACCCGTTCAAGCCCAAAGCCAAGTCTACTCCGGTTGCTGGACGATACGAGTGGGCGACATTTCCAACGCTGCATCTGAAGCATTAGGGAATTAGAAAACTTAAGAACCGCAAAGAAAGGGGGACTTGGGCTTTTTAATATCTTAGAACTAATCGGCAGTGACATCACCGGCTTACAGTGGATATTAACCTTTGGGGAGATGCTTTTGAAAACAATTATGTACATAGGCAGTTCTTACGTCACCAACATGCTTCCACGTGATTTGTGTGTACGTATTGAACACAGACCAAGCTCTAGACTACTTAGTTCTAGCTAAGAAGGCACACCAAGGCGACGATACTGTGATCCATGACCTCTAAGATGACGCAGACTGTATTTCATGGATTGACTCTGAGAATCAAACTTCAAGAAGGATATATGCATTACGCACAAGGTTGCACACTCTAAGAGCTTCCTTGTGGAACAATCAGTTTTAATTACTTTGTCAGGCAATCCTATGTAGAGGGCATTTTTGGCGCAGTCAGAATTGAGATATCTATATTTTAAGTTATCTGTGGTTAAGAAGACGAGGATTTCATTGATAATTTTGTGGGTATGGGAAATGAAAATGTTGAGTCACATGAGAAGACAAGGTCGACCCCTAATCCAAAAACTGTCACATGAATTGACCTATTGTTTGAAAGAGTTAATATCATTCTGCACCCTAATATTGCTGCATATTAATTGTGGTGCCCTGATGGAGCTTTGAAAGGTAGGGCAAAGGTTGCAATATTTTGTACCTAAGGTCCTTTTTTGAGCCAATAGGACATTATGGTGTTAAAAATCTGGATGTAAAATATTGATCACTTACTAGTTTCCAAATCCAAACCAGGATGTCTGTTCAAAAGAAGCCACTTCGCAGACCTAACAATATAGCATACTCATCCTGAATCGCTAATCTCAAAGCAGTCAGTAAGAGGGTTTGGGCATGTAATAATCTGATTTTACTGAAATTCCTCTTGAAGATGCTGATAAATCTGGACTATTATTAACTAGAGAGATGCTCAGAAAATATTTCCACGTAATGTCTCCTTTGGCATAGGAACAAGGTCAATCCATTCACAGTAAGCTTTAAATCTAAAGCATATTGCTATTGGATATGAAACATTAATTTTAACTTTTATCAATCCTTATTTCCCGTCAAAACATACAGCTACTTGGTTTCATCATCTTGAAATCCATAAAAGCTTTCAACCACTGATTGTTTTTGCTTCAATCATAAATCAATTATGTTCTATCCTTCATTTGGGCCCTTTGTTTTTCTTGCTCTTGTACAGAAAATCAACGTTTACCGGGTGATTCATAAGAAACGGAACAAGAAACCAAGTCCGTAACTCGGACATTGTTGATCTCACAAAAAATGTACAAAGCTCGAAAAGATAGCAATTGGAAAAAGGATGGCAAAATCAAAATTAGAAAAGAAGCAAAGAGGATTTATTACACTTGTAAAAATATGTATAATATTTAGTTTTTTTTCAATTATTCCAAGCTATGAAGTAAGAATTACAAATGACCTCTATATAAAGGTCAGTTTTTACTACAACTATTGTGAAAAGTGTTGTTAAAATTATCAAAAAATCCGATTTCGTTACATTATTTCTTAAAATAATAACAAAATACACTTCATGTTGGACCATATTTTTTACCAAAATTTGATGCCCCTGATTATTAAATATATAAATTTAACCATATCAGAAAACTAAATTTGAAGCAGTGACGCAGCCTATTCGGGAAACATGGAGTTGCAAAGACTTTTAGCCTTAAAGATGCTCAAAAATGCTCTTCAAGGAGGCATAAAATTTACAGTGAAACGATTTTTAGTGACTTTTTCAGAAACCAAAGATTTTTGCTCCTAATTCCAGCCAAGAAGCAGTGGAATCATGGAGTGGGAGGCTAGCAATGAGAATAATGATTTCCAGTAAGAGCAATTCAATTACGTTTTTCTGCAACTGGAACCTTGCATATGTTGACAAGAATGCGTATTTCAATTTTCAGCTCAATCAAACGTCGGAGACAAAAGTTATGCTCACTCAAAGATCAGCGCAAAGCCTACCGAGAATGAATGAACTAGCCCTTTTGTAGTAATCGTTTTACCACAAAAGGGCGAGTTAATTCATTCTATGCTCTCTTCAGTACATAAGTTTGAGAAGGCATAACTTTTCACTCCGGCATTCGATCGGGCTGAAATTTGAAATACGTGTTCTTCTTAATGCAAGCCAGGTCTCATTTGCAGAAGAACGCAAAAGGGTCGTTTCTGCTGGAAATCATAATTCTCATTGCTAGCCTCCCACTCCATGATTTCCGTGCTTCTTGTTCCAGCAAAATTCTCAAATCCCCATCACAAACAATTTAACGTACATTACTACGATCTTTGAACAGTTTTGAATATAGCTTAGCAACACAAAGGTCAGTTATTAAGTGATGCCTGTACTTTAAATTAAGGTGGGTCTAACAGTTAATAGGCTATTTAAACCCATCAACCCAATTGTGAACTAACTCAAGCATCCGTGACTAACCTGACGTAGATTAAATTCTTTCAATAATGACTTTTAATATTCCTAGTTTGGATATGAAATCATCAGATTATTCAAGGAATTTTAGAGAGCCCTAAAGAGACGTAGGATCACCATAAATAGATTGTTAACTGTTTCTTATTGATCAAATAATGACCTGAAGAAGTTAAACGAAGCTTAAGGGTGTGGAGCGTGGCCCATATAAGGAAAAAACAATCAACGATTGGTATGGAAGTCATTTATGTCGCATTTTGCTCGTTTTATGCATTAATTAGATTGCGGATACAATAAGCGTATCCATTTTTGAGAGACTTGGTTGCACAATGTCTACCTAACATTTCCCAAGGAATGACATATTTTTGAAGGCAATAGAAAAAAAATAATGATGGTTCTTGCAACCTTTTTATTTGTTGGATTTTTTTTCGGTTCTTTCATAAGAAACGGAACACCTGATTTTATGATCTATAACTTGTGATAGAAGCCATATCTCGACCTCATAATTATTGCATTTGTTTTACCAAACAATAGGCTTGAAAAGTCAGAAAAAGCAATTTCCTCGCAGTTCAACATCAAGGCGAACACGATTTTTTTTGTGTGTGAAGGGACATTTTTGAACTAATAGCAAATATATAGCGACAAAAAGGCAACAACAACACATGTATATTAAGAATCATTATCTGTCGTGTCTTTTTTGATCTTGGAACATTTTTGTGACATCAACCATTTCCGAGTTACGGATATGATTTGTTGTTCCGTTTCTCAAGGTGCCATTAAACGTCACATTTTATTCGCAGTTTGAGACTAACTTTGACATCACAGATGCACGATCTCGCAACCTCTTACAGAGACTTCCTTTCTCACCAATGGAAAAAGCGTATCTGTGACTTCAGGGGTGTTCCGATCGTGTGATATAAAACGTGTAGTGTAATCTAACCTCTATGATTTAACCGGGAACCTTGGGTTAAAATCCTTCATAACAATAAAATCACCCCTCTCCCCATTTTTCCCACTTACATAAACTACACACCTACCCTATCCGTTTAACTAAAACTCAACTTATGATCAACCTTTCAGTAACCAAAATTGAACTGAAACCAATATGCCCACTTCTGAACGCACCTTCTTTGTCGACGAGAGCTCAAAACCGGTTCATAGCTATCGGCTCGACGAACTAAGCGTCGTTGATTGGCCACTTCAAACTCTTGATACATTCGCTGGATTTGGTTTTGGCGGGCGAAATCGCAACAATTCCGGGTTTGAGCCAAGTGGAGAGGCTCCTTTTGGAAGCGATTGTCCAACGGGATGTGACCCACACTCTTGTGGTGAGGTCGCCGATGCATCTGGAAATAAGCCGAAATGCCAGTGATTCATGTCAAGTATGTACTGTACACAAAAACGAACGAATTTCAAAGAAGCTCTTCAATTCGGTTATGATGAACAAATTAAGCTAGTGAAGAGAAAAAGAATGAATGAATGTTCCTGGTTCCATTTCCCATAAGCCTATTAGTGGAAACGGGTTCATGGTACAACATAAGAGAGGAAGGTTAAAGCCAGTGATTCCTCCAAAAGTATTAAAGAAATACAAATGAATGAATGTTGCTCTTTAAACCCTTCTTGATATTTGAACAAAACATCTACTTTGATTTTAAAACAATATAATGGGAATTAATAAAAGTGTGTACCTTAAAGTAGCTTTCTTTCTTGAACCTTGGCAAATATGTACTGAAAAGGTTGTTAAAAACACATGTCATAGAATCAGACACACTTGTGAAAAATAGCTTGGAAAGGCGTTGGAAGCTTTTTGAAAAACATGTGAGGACTTTTACACTTATGGAGAGGACTTTTTTGTGCTTTTTAAATTAAATCTAATGTTCGGCTTAAAATCACTAATAAAAAGTCAAAACTCTCATTTGAAACTAGATAAAAAATGCTAATGTTTACTAAGTATGAAGCAGAAAAACTAAAGTTACTTTGATTTGTGTTTAATATAGAAATGATTCTTGTGGCCTTGCGTTAATTGAAACATGCTCTTCATTGAAATCATGGCATCAGTGATTGAATGGGTTGTGGGTGACAATTGGGATTTGATGGATGATTATTGAAATATCTTTGTGGATTGTGCATATAAATCAAACCACTTCCTTTAAAGCTAAAAAGACTTTTTATTATTGTTAACAACATGGATTTGATCAAATATCAAGGACAGCTGACCCGAGGGTATTAACCTCAAAGGTTCGGATCTCGGATCAATTGACCCGAGGGTTTTAAGGTCTTTTGGTGTTCATCATTAAGGCCATTTCATCATCGTACGAGTAGACTAACTTCATTTTCCAATCCTATTCACAATATTTTTTTCAGGATTATATTTTAAAAAGTCCCGGATTTCTAAAATATTCTATATTTAAAAAAATATTTGTGGGCCCTATTTCTCACCAAATAAATTTGATATTATGCACACTATAGAAAACTGAAGAAATCCATTTTTCGGTAAAACTTCTTTTGAAGAAATTAAGCATCAAAAAAAAGATTTAAAATTGAGTCTTTAAAATTCACACCTACAAAACAAGATTCTCAATTAACATACACGCCCTAAGCCAATTAAACCAACTAAAAACAAATGTTGTTATTGTCCGTTATGTTCTACTAGTTTGTAGTCTAATAGCGAAGTCAATTTGATTGCAAGTGTGTGCAGCACGTTTAACAAAGTCCAATGAACTTCTTGAAGAAAGAGTGGCACTTATCCTATTTGCCTCCTAGAACAAACGATTGTTCTATTAATATCCTCGTGCGATCGTTCAGCAATGATAGGTAGCAGATGATAGTGTGAATATATTTCTTGCACACATTTGGAGTCATTTGTTATGCCTGCGCTTCCTTCCCCAACTCATGTGTGTTCTTATCAAGTGGGTGTCCGTAATTGGTACTTTTTGGTAAGTTGGACGGGCGAATCACGACAAAATGGTGTTTTTAGACTATTTTTGAGTGTCCCCATCCAAGGCGGCATTAATCTAGGGGAAATTCCATATCGAAGGACAATCATTTGTTCTTATGAGGTGGGTTTGATTTGAGGTGAGGAGAGGTGGGTGAGAAGCTGTCGAATTGCCTCTGCCTCCCACGCCTTCATGAATCTCTCTCAGTCAACAAAGGTCAAACAGAAAAGTTTGGAGGGCAACTCATTGTCCAAACTTTTGAAGATGATTTACTTTGTGAGGTACTTTTTACAATAACTATCCTTTTTCTTTACTTTGAACGTGTCCTCATGCTAAAAGTTAACCGTTAGCTAAAAGGCTTTCGGTTGAAAGTTTGTTAACTTACTGGTTGAAGAGTAGTTGAATTTGACGGTAGTGCAAATGACTTGCTTTTTTTTAATTTGTTGCGGATTTTCTACTACCGCTACAAGGAATGCGATTCTCCGTAATCAAGGATTTCTCCCGACAGCTTCAATCCGATCCCCAACAGGATTCGAACCTGCGCCGTCTGGGGAAGCACTTACACTCGGCTCTTATAAGAACGCATTAGTACGCGCGGCCACTCTTATTTTTTTGAACGTAGTCTATCCTGAAATATCGCTAATAGACTAGGTTTTGATAATTTGGCAGTTTTAGATGTGCACAAGCGTAACTAGATTCAGTCTCGATTGAAAGAACGATCGAATAACATTCATGGCTAGAAAAAAAAAAATATTTAAACCTGGCAGAAAAAGTTATGTGAAAGATGAAGCAATTCTAGACACATGAAAAGAAGTTAGATGCAAAGTAAATTAATATCCTTGTAGCACATCGAAACTCTTGACAAATATTTTACATTGCTAACCTAAGAGCTTATCATTCTTGCCCCATCGCTAAACCGAGTTCATGGCGTGGCTCAATATCTATTCATTTTTTAGGCATGTTTTCACAATTTCAATAATACTTCTTGAACCCAAACCTATAAAATTATATTGTGAAAAGGTTTAATTTTGGAAAAACACGCATGAATTACTACTCAAGATCTCATGTTCTAAATAACTGTTTACTATTGAGAACTAGCGATGAAAATTTGATATATTTTCTATTCAATTTTAGGGTAGAAAAGGCACGGTCTAAAATTTTCTGCGCAGGTCACTCTTGTTAACAATTGACACGGCATTTTACTTTTCTTATGGCAATTCTTGTGAACTCTTCATGTCTCAGAGGCTTTCTTTTTTCAAATTGTGAGTTCTAATTTCTTGGAAATGCTGGTATTTCCGCCCATTGATATCCAGACCCCAAACAGACGAAGTGCAGCTGGGTGTGCACCTGAGTTAACATGGTCGGGGCATTCGAGCTATAAAAACCTCCCGTCTTGACAGGGATGTCATTTTTTTCACAACTTCATTCTACTGTCTGACTGATGCTTGACATGAAATCAAGCCTCACTCAGAATCCCTTTTTTTACAGAAGTCAGTCAGTGAGTGCATTAACCTTTGCAACGGAGAAGTTCACGGGCAAGAACGTAGAGAAGGATCCTCTGAATCGACCAATGTGGTACAGCACACCGTACAGTCTATATGACGCAGTGGGTGCCAATTCCGTCTTCTTCAAAGCAATGACCCTCAAAGGACTCGGATCGTTTTATTTTGGAGAGTGTTCGTTTCTCGAAAGCCTAAATTATCACCTCGAGACTTGGGATCAGCATAGTGATGCGTTGTCCTTTTTCCTTCAAAAAGCGCTACATAGGGTTGTATGCTAAAATGTGAGGTTTTCCAACAAATGCTTGAATCCATTGAGCCATTCTTGACTAACCATTCTTGACTAACCATTGCAGGAAGATGAATGACTTGAATCCGTTCCTGAATAGCTGAATTCTTGACAAACCTTCTCTATATTAATCACTTTTTAAGACACTGAGACCTCAAGTGAAAAAATGGGGACAATTTTGTTTTTGGCCCAATACTACATTAACGTTCTTCAAATTCCTTGTGACAATCCACAGCAAAAATTTGAACAAAGACTCAAAAACGTAAAATACGTATGTAAAAGAAACAACAAGGTCCATCAAAAATATCTTTGATGGTACCTTCCAAAATTCAGCGCTTTAATGTAAAAAGAAACTCTTTTTCATTGACCATAATTTTTCGGCACAAATGATGAAAACCTTCGCGTTCCGATGCGTGATTCACATTCCACACCCCATTCCAATGTTATTTTTAGACTTTGAAACAGCTGTGCTCTTGATTGTGAGTGAATGTGTTAAACCTTCTAATTTTATAAGTAACCCACTCTTTCTTCGATCTCAATTGTGACCATATCTGTTCTTCTCACCCAACGACCATAGGTCACACAATTCACTATGCCCAAAGCATCACACACAGGCCATTCTACGCAATAGATTCTGAGAAGTATCTTAATTCCTGGAAGTCTTGTCCCTGAGATGATCGTGAAACGGTGAGCGGTGGTTAGTTTGAAACCAAGTAAAAAAGACACATTGCGTGTTTGGAGAGTAATGGGGGTATGAGAAACCCAAAATGTTCACTTACCTTTTGTCCCCGCGACCTTCGGAATTCGAATGAATCTGGTTAACTCCGGAGGCTGCACGGTTTGTTGATGATTAATACAGAGGGAATTTGTGGCACAGTGTTGAAGAAGGCGATGATTCAGCATTGCCTGTTCCACTCAGTTCAAGTCCCTGGCAATTGGTCTTGAACTTTCCCCCACCCTTTCTCGAGTTGGTCCTACTTCCGACTTCTTACCTTGGAACGAAGAGTGGTGTTGTTATTTGTTGTTTCATCAGTAGAACTCACCCTCTCTCTTATTCCTTTCATTTATTGCAGCCCTCCATAGACTTCTATTGGGATGGACATTCACTCATTGAAGGATTCTAAACCAGGCTCAAAAAATCTAAAAGATGGTATGAAAGAGGGGGAAAGAACCATGCTCTAAGTAAACAAAACTTAACTTTACCTTACCTTCCGCGCCATCGATAGGCATCTATTTAAGCTTGGGTTCAATCCTTAAAGGAATCACAATCAGACACCAGAAAAATGATCAATGGGACATGCACAGAGGTTGCTCAAGTGAGCGTTTTGAACCACATGTAAAACAAGGCCATTGGCTGTGCTGAGTTGGTCGGCCCATTTTGGCCAGTTCAGTTTTCTTTTCAATTTCATCGTCTATTCAAAGAGTTTAGGTTCGTAGAAACGATAGATATTTCAATTAAGGATATGTTGGTTGGAATTGGGTAATTAATACGCAAAAACTCTGTTCAGGGTGGTTGAATAAAAAGCACTTAAACCAGCCTTGTCTTGTTACAAAAATAGTGCTAAAAACTGATCCAAACAATGATTTAAAGACGCTCTTTGTTCAGTGAGTTCCAAAGATTCATTTCAATATCTCAAAATATTTTTCATTGAGAGAAATGTAACAGTTTTCAGTGTTTTATCTGGTATTGTATGATTTTTATACCTCATTTTTTACCAAATAAACTGTGCAAATTATCAACCAGATGTAAGCAGAGGTATGTAAAAGTAAAATCACGATCATTTTCAGGGACCCAGATTATTAAATACCCGCAAAAATTTAAAAAAAAAAAAATACATGGACTCGCCAAAATGGGCTGGGTCACTCACCTCTCCTTCCTGCTAGCTGTATGATTTAAAACGCTCACTGGAGAAACCTTTGTGCATGTCCCATTTGGAAGCAGGAACATGTCATTCAAGCTGTTGTTGAGGTTCATACTTGCTGTTAATTATTAAGATACATTCAGTATTCGTTCATCATTTTTGATTCAAATCAATCTCCTTACGTATTCTTTACGTATTTGAGAAAATTTTCTCGAGGGAAAAATTCGGAAATTGATATGCAATTTTTTTTTTTCTTTTACCGACTTATTTCAGTGCAGTTACCAAATTTTCATATCGAGTGTGAAAATAGTTCATGAAGACGCAATAAAGATATAAAAAACGTCATATAATTTTTCATGTTTGTATAGCATTCACATTTGAGTTGCACTGTGAGACGAAAAAACGCCATTGAACAAAATTGCCAATAATCGTTATGAATTGCATTAACACGTGTTTTCACCGACCGGTATTTATGTACTATGTCGGGTATTTTGATCTTAAAGTTCTAAAGACAGCTTCACTCAAGAGGTCTGGGTGTTTGATAAAGTTGGAGGCATGATATCTCTCAGATATTCTTCAAGGGGGTGGAGGTAGTTGTGGTGGCCCAGAGAGGGTCTCTTTCTTGGTTGAGTTGGAAAGGTACGAGACACCTCGAAAGTTCCATCGTCGATGAGTGTGGGGTCTGCACGTCAAGGCGTCCAGAGAAAGGTATTTTGATCCATGGAAACTGGGACCATCCAGGCATGGAATGGCATTGACTAAACAATGTGGGAGATTAGCGTCATCCCTGATGTCGGGAAGAGGTAGGAGGATCGAGGTAGGTACAAAACACATGGATATGAGTCTAGTTCAAATGAATCAACAGGAATAGACTATTGTATTCCATCTTATGAGATTCTGTCCCACACACATTCCATCATCTCTGTCGGCAACAAAGCGCTTGTATTTTGTGGGTGGATCAAAGGAATTTCTAGATCTTCATTGAAATCTGTTCATCTATTTCCTATGATCCTGGTAACTTGGTAAATGGACGGCAGTAAAAGAAGAAATTCTCGCAACCTCTAAAATTAGGCTTTTTGAACTAGGGCGATTATTTACATGATTTTAGTAATGTGTTGCAATAGTCGAAATACTTAAGAAAAAAGGTATATAGGTGTATTAAATTGGTGGTCTTCAGCACTTACAATTCCTGACTGCTGCATTTTACTTATCACTCTCGGAGATAAAAGAATTTACCTCGAATATAGTCAACATCCTTGTGCAGTCATTTGCGATTAATCGTGAATGATGCATGTGCTATCGTTTTTAAGCTTGGCCATTTTGGCCAAGGCTTCCACAGGCCAAGAAACTTCAAGAAGTGACGTCCAATGCACAAATCAGAATGGTCAATGCTTGGATTGGCGATACTACTTTTGCACAGCAGGCTGGGAATCCGGCATTTGTGATGGAGACTCTTATCGAAGGTGTTGTCTCCCTTGTGATCAGGCTTGTGCGTAAAAAAAGAGTTCTTGACTTTTTTGAAATATGAATTCAAATTGATGTATCAATTTTGTAGGCTTGGACCAAGAGGATGAATGGTCCCAACAAGATGAAGGATGTACCTCTCAGGGAGGCAAATGTCAACTCAACTCCAACTTTTGCGATGGGTCTGTTAATATCATTTGTGGTTCTTTCCTGATCTTAAAATAGTGATTCAAAAGGATAATACTGCGGTTTGGCAACATTACGATAGAAAAATTCCCAATTATTAGTATCTGGATTAGTGAACTTTGAAAAAGAGAACAATCTTAAAGTGCGCCATCTAGTACTTTTTACATGGACTATTTTTGCACTTTTAATTTATGTTCATGTCCTTTTATATGGAGATAGCTGGCAGGATCCATTGAATGCAGACATTTGTTATGGACATTAATCCACACGCACTTTCCTCTCGGAAGGGTGACCATAATTTGCGTACCAAAATTGTGTTTAATGTGACTCACGTTAGTCACACTCATTTCTCGCGAAACAACAAAATGTTTCTGATTTCCATATGAGATTGCTTCTGAGTGACCTCTTGGAGGATCTTGAGCATGGATAGAACTACAGACAGTTCAAAAAGTGGCAATAAGCCAAAAGAGTGTAAGTTAAATAATATATGATTTCATTCATGACACGTTCTTGTATGGTCAGTTAACAGATAACGGGATTTTGGTATTCAAAATATTCAAAAAAACAGGAAAAGGTCACCTTTTGTAGCATGGACAGCCAAGCAGGAAGTTAAGGGAGGATGTTAGGTTTAAAAAGCTTCACTGTTACAGGTTGACAAATTAGATTAGAAATCTCAAAAGTTCTCGTAGAAATGGAGTGAAAACAATACAAAATGTAAAGGTACTTAGAATGGTTCCAAGAATCATGATTTTAATGCCAGCAAAAATGAAGAGAA
This sequence comes from Tigriopus japonicus, assembly GCA_010645155.1. Taxonomy (NCBI): domain Eukaryota; kingdom Metazoa; phylum Arthropoda; class Copepoda; order Harpacticoida; family Harpacticidae; genus Tigriopus; species Tigriopus japonicus. Next base: position 21,207 of record JAAGOF010000177.1, read on the forward strand.
GCCAATGCAGGATCAACCGTATTTAGTTTCCCATTCCTTATTTCCTAAAATTTATACAGTCAGCCTGTAACAGTTAAACTTTTCAAACCCAACACCTTAACTTTAGCTACATGTTTGGCTGTCCATACTACTTCAGGTGTCCCTTTCTTAAAATAGACGACGTACGTGTGCTAGAGTGAAAGGACGACCTTTCCTCTAGGTCTGTTCAAGTAAAAGATAACTGTCACATTTTGTTTTTGTTTCGCTCGAATTGAGTGTGACTAAAGTGGGTCAGATTGAATACAATTTTGATATGCAAATTATGGCTACCCTTCCGAGAGGAAAGTGCGTGTGGATTAATGTCCATAGACATTTGTAGATATCAAAGATCATAACACATCAGTTTTGGACAAACCAAGGCACTTCAAAAATGTTGATGGTAGGGTTGGATCAGCTTTGCTTTCAAGCGGATGTGGAAAAATGCCATAATAATTACACTGAATGAAAACTTGATTTAGTTGCAAGAAATATCAAAAGCACAAAAAACTTTGTAACTATCTTTTGCCGGATTGTTTTAAACTTACTCTTCTACATTTACATCTTCCTAAGCTTAACCAAGAAATGTCATATTTAGCAAGTTAATGGCATTTCGTGTGGCATTGCTTTGGCTTTACTGAACTTCCAACTACATGCAAAGCTGACCCAACTCATCTCTATAGTTGATGAAGGGACTCCAAATAATTTTTGTAGCTGAAGATTAGAGTTAATCATACCTGAAATGTCTTTTCGATTGTCAAGCTTTTCATACCACTCTCGAATTATGTAATATACCTATTGTTATGATCTAAAACCATTGCAGGTCCATTATTAGTCCCCATTCAACATTTGGGCGGTTTTTTTTTAAATTATCCAAAACTGATGCACGATCTTTGATATCTGCAAATATCTGGATATAATGGAATTAGCAGTGTGCCGTTGTTGTATAAAACCAACAGATGGCGTACTTCAAGATAATACTCTTTTATTACACTGCACTAGTAGAGACCACTAGATATACGTAGATATTGGACGACCAACCTCGCAAAAAAGGGTGTAAAACCCTAGCATTAAACAATACAAAAAAGTGATTGAGATTTTATTCCAAAGAGACCGTTCATCACATTATTTTAGATTCTGCGTAAAAGGTTTTCCAACATCCAGTAGTCAAGAAATCCATGTCCCAATGTATCTTTTTAGGTCCTACTCCGGAAGCCTTTGTGGTGGTCCTGCAGAAAGGCAATGTTGTCTTGGCATCCGTAAGACCCTTTCCATTGAAAACTTTGCTTTTCTTCTGTTTATGTAACAAGTTTTGAAATCCTTTTGTAGAGGCTCCTGACCCAGAATTCCGAGCTCTTTTCATTGCATCTGCTTTCAATGTGGATTGGCCTACTTACGGAGGCGAATCCAGTTCAGAGCAACAAAATCAAATGTTGGCCTTCTTGAATACGGCCGAGGAAATGAATATGAATGCGATCATGTTCCAAGTAACATTATACCCACGATCGATAAATGTTTGGCTCTCTTGATTTTTCAAATTTCTGTCCTAGATTCGACCAGCTGCCGATGCCCTTTATGATTCACCGATTGAACCATGGAGTCGTTTCTTAACAGGATCCCAAGGTCAACCACCCAGTCCTTACTATGACCCATTGGTCTTTGTAGTTGAAGAGGCCCATAAACGAGGGATAGAGGTTCATGTCTGGCTCAACCCTTACCGAGGAGGCATCCAGACCAACTACAATGGTTTGGCTGAGAACCATGTGTGTAATACCCTCAGACAATATTGCTACGTGTATGACAAATACTTATGGCTGGATCCTGGCGCACCTGAAGTGGCCGATCAGTTGATTAACGTCATTTCTGATGTCGTGACAAGGTGCCTTAAAATACTTAACCATTTCTCCCGAAAACCATTGAGTTTTTTCTAGAAGACGAGGCTACCTATCGAACTTATCATTTCCACAAAGCACAAGTCAATTGCATTCTACTAAAAATGGAAAATGAGACCTTGCTTACGTTGGAACGACTTCATATTTCAATTTTCAATTCAATCCATCATCGGATTCAAGAGTTGTGCCCTCTCAAAGGTCACTGTATGATCCCACATAGAATTAAGTTAGCCCTGCATCCTTTTTACTCCTACATTTGTTTGAGCTAAACAGAAGGATGATCTCTTTTCCGAAGAATTAAATTGATCTGTTTCCATCGGAAATCATAACTGAAATCGTTAGCCTCGTCCTCAGGAAAATTCAATGGTTTTTGTCTCCGCCCATATTTTACCTTACATTCTACCTTCACACTTCTTATACTTTAGATATGATATCGATGGAGTCCATTTTGATGACTATTTCTATCCTTACCCGGGAGACAACGATTTTCCTGATTCAGAAACTTACAACCAATACGGAAACGGCTTAAGTCGAGCTGATTGGCGTCGAGACAATGTCAATCGATTGGTTGAGCGTTGCTACAATACCATTCACGGAATTAAGAACCATGTCAAGTTCAGCATTAGCCCCTTTGGAATCTACCGTCCAGGCCAATCGGGTGGTATGCCACCACCCATTGCCGGTTTGGATCCATACAGCGAGCAATATGCCGATACCAAGTTATGGCTCCAAAATGGTTGGGTCGATTTCCTCGCGCCCCAACTCTATTGGAAGATTAGTGCTCCAGCTCAAAGCTATCCAACATTACTCGATTGGTGGTTGGACGAAGCCAATGATCTGGATCGTTTTGTCTATGCAGCCACAGGTGTTTATCGATTGGAAGAGGGTTGGCCAGTGGGTGAAATATTGGATCAAGTGTCCATATCCAGAGACAACGGACGACGGAGTAAGGGCTCTTTGGGGAACATCCATTACAGTGCCAAGTTTTTCAGGGACAACTACGACGGAATCAAGGACGAATTCATCCGAATCAATCCTAATCAAGCATCTGTACCTCCGATGGATTGGCTAGGTGAAGGAAAGCTGCCTGATAAACCTCGTGTTATTGTTGATGATAGAACACTCAGAGTGGATTTTGGAGAGAAGAGCGAAATGGTGCGAAACTGGGCCATTCATAAAGAAGTGAATGGAAAATGGGTCCTCCAAAAGACGTTGCCCAAAACCATGGATACGTTTATCATTTCTACGAGTGGAAAGTACATGATTCAGGGAAAGAACGGAGCCAACCAATTTGGCAGTCCAACGTTTATTCAGATGAAATAAATGGATTTGTGTGCAACATTGGTCCGAGTTTTGAAGTTAGCTTCTTCGATTTATTAACGTACATCGAGGGTACCATTTAAGTTAATCAGCAAATGCGTGTTATTTATTTGCATGCGGATTTCAGTTGATAAGAATGCATTATCTCCTTGGTAAACACACCCAATACTATAATAAACTAATAAAGCTGGGAGTTACTAGTGATTTTTATTGGTCAGTGTGACCAATTATGAACAGAACTACCAAATAAAAGCAATTGATCTTCCTATGCATAGCATGACTACCAACACTTTTTTTGGGCCTGAGACCCAAATTAACGTTTATTAGCCATTACTCGTCACTCAATTAACTAATACTTCGTTATTGTTATGACAATTGACCGTACACCCTAACATGAAAGTTTTGTCGTAATTTTGAATCAAAATATTTTCATTATTTATAAGAATAGATTTGAACGACTTGACATCCAATCTGTCTCCAACTAGTCTCTTCTTCCTCGGAAATGATATTTGGGATGCTATCGACCAAAGTGGAAAGTGTGGACGGCTCAACGTTTTCCCGCATTTTTCAAGTGTCTACCCTTTGCCTAAAATTTTGAAGAACGGTTGAGATTCGTTGGGTTCTTGAATTAGGACGGACAGTAATATTTCCCGTTATTTTTGGTTAGAGGTGTTCCAAAACTAGTCTCCTTTCTCCAAAAACCGAGTAAAATGTGATTCCCGCCATTCACTATTTTTTCACAGTGGTTTAAAGGCAGATGGAACCGTGCAAAAAGAAAAAGCCGGACATTAAGTTGACAATTGCTGTTCCAGGAATAATTTGTCAAACTATTTCTCCTTAAATTACATCATAACTAATCCAAAAATATTCTAGGCACTTGTTGGGGCACACGGGTGGTTTGATTGTGCCAAAGTGTCCACGCATTGCCGTTATTTTTAGGCTCAAAGTATGACTACGACACAAATTTCGTGTCAGGGTGTAAGTCAGGCTCACATTGCCAAAAAGATGTAGCTACCGTTTTCATTTTAGGACGCAACCCCAAATTTGAAAATATGAGTGATGCTTCAAATCGAATTTATGTACATTCCTCAAATCCCTGGTGGGGCTCACTTGGGATTTAACATCAATTCGTTTTGCCAAAAAGAAGGCCAGAGAATTCTGAAACATTTTTTTCCAAACGGATTTGGTTTCACCGATCGCTGGTCATTTTGTCATGAAGACATTTTTGTGGCACATTCACACGACACAGACTTTGTCAACGTGTTTCACATATCTTTCCTTTGAAACAATAGTACTTGCAAGCATTTGGATCTCGATAAAAGCGCTTCAAAAATGAATGGATCCCTAACAAAAATGGGTTTCCTTCTCTATCTTTTGTGGATACTCATGTGGTGAGTCTGTGGAATATGTTCAATCTTTTTTTGACTCATTCGAAAACCAATTGTTCCTCTTAATTCGCAACGATGCCACAAAAAATGGATTGAATACTTCAAGCCATATACATCAAGTTTGATTTTACGTAAAGACTTATTTTTCAAGGAAGGTACAAATGAGACCACAAGTCAGAAAGTAAACTTACGAGACTCCCTTGTCTCATCGAGTTTGCATTATATTTCCCTAATTATATAAACAAGGCTCGGACAAAGTAGAAAATTGCGCCAGAAATTGCAAAAACTTTACCGCACTAATCGGGAGTAAAATCATCATCAAAATTCTTCACTCTTCATCCTTTTGCTCAAGAGAATCCTGGGCTGTGTAGATGATATGTGCTAAATTAATGGGATCAAAGGCGTTTGCTTTAACAACTACCTTTGCTTGATAACGAGGTCATAAACTGACCCTGACTTCATATTCTAAGTCAATATTAGCCTCTATCTCTATTTTTCATTAACGACAAAGCTCTCGTGAAGTCTTGCGGAAGTGGTAGGTTGGCAAGTGACTCTCTGTAGCTAGCCATGAAGGTTGTGTCAATTCTCCCGTTGGCAATCTGGCTACTCTGCTTGGTTGAAGTGGTTTGGATGGGTGAGTGGTCAAGATTGGAACTCGGTGGTGACTTTGATCAAATATAAACATCCGTCCCTGTAGGCAGCAATCCCGAATTTCGGGGCACTTATGTGGCAACAGTGGAAAACATTGACTGGCCTTTGAGTAGTACAGGGTCGACCGAGGAACAAATGGACCAAATCATTGATATCCTAGATGCCATGAAGGAGATGAATATGAATGCAGTCCTGTTCCAGGTAATCATTACAGCGTGACCTTGAAGTTCTACTTTCATATACGTAAGCTTTTGGCATTTTGAACTATTTCCAAAAGGTTGAACCAAATTTTACAGCTTCAAAGACGGTTTAAAGTTAAAATCCATCGGAAAAATGCTTGTTAGTTGGGACCCAAACTCACTCCCACATTCATATGAACAAAAATGGATGATTTTTTATGACTTGGGCCTTTATGAACATGAACCAAATGGCCAGCTAAATGGGTACTAGTTTTTTTAGGAGAGTCCCTTCCAAACATGTCCCCTCCAAGAAAAAAAATATATACGGACGAACAAGCACGTAGCTTCCCCCTCTGAGGTATTATTGAGTTCCACAAAAGATTTGCAGAAAATAATGAAAGTCAATGCGTACTGGTTTTAAGCAATTAAAAGGTTTATTTACTATTACATTATTTTATTGACAAATTTGCCGATTTTTGTCTTATTTACCGTGCCCTGTTTTTTTGGCAATTTAAAGAAAATGGACTAAGATATGACACTTAACTTTTAACCTCATATTTGTTTTATTTACCTTGCTTTGGTTTTATTTGGCATTTTAAACAAAACAGGACCGAAACATTTGAAAACATTTTTGTTTTCGTTCATTTACTTTTCCACTTACATCCATTTATTATTTAACACATCTTTCACAATGGGCGAAAACTTTACGGTCACAGTGTATTTGAAATGAGATTAAACTGACGTCAGCTTTCTTTTCCCATCAATTAAGGTGAGACCAGTGGGAGATGCTTTATACAATTCCACGTATGAGCCATGGTCACAATATTTAACGGGAACTCAAGGTTTGGCACCCGAGCCATTCTATGATCCGTTGGAATTTATGGTCGACGAAGCTCATTCGAGAGGAATAGAAGTTCATGTGTGGTTGAACCCGTATCGTGCAGGGTCAAATGCAGTTTTTGAAGATTTGGCTGAAAATCACATGTGCAAAAAGCTAAGCCAATATTGCTACACATATGGTAGATTCTTGTGGATGGATCCTGGGGCCCCTGAAGTAGCTGACCAATTAATTCTAGTTGTTGAAGATATCCTCTCAAGGTAAGATCTTTTTTCAAATTTAAAATGGGGTAAGCATCATTTCTAGCTTTGCACGTTGCAGGTATGAGGTAGATGGGGTTCACTTTGATGACTACTTCTACCCTTACCCTGAAGATGTTGATTTTCCGGACCAAGACACTTATGCCATGTATGGAAACGGTATGGAACTTGGTGATTGGAGACGAGATAATGTGAACCGCATGGTAAAAAGATGTTATGAAACTGTTCACCAAATTCGATCACAAGCAGTTTTCAGCATCAGCCCTTTCGCTTTGTATAAGCCAGGGCAAGATGGTGGAATGCCTCCTCCTTTGAGTGGTTTTGATCCATACGAAGGCCAATTTGCCGACACCAAATTATGGCTCCAGCAAGGTTGGGTAGATTTTATGGCGCCCCAGATTTACTTCAGGAACGAACCGGAGTCGACTAGTTTTCCGTTGATTCTTGATTGGTGGCTTCGAGAAGATGTCAATCCATTAAATAGGTAAGTGCCTCAACTCATGATGGTTTTTCTTCAAGATATGGAAAAAATGTCTTTTTTTCAGACACGTGTACGCAGCCATAGCAGCATATCGCGCCATTTTGGAAGGTTGGAGTGTTTCAGACATCTTGGATCAAGTGGAAATGACTCGTGATGACGGAAGAAGAGATCAAGGATCCTTGGGAAACATTCAGTATAGTGCAAAGTACTTTAGAGACAACCAGATGGGGATAAAAACCGAGTTTATGAATATCAACCCAACGCCTGCTCTCATTCCACCAAAACCTTGGTTTGAGGACGACCGTGTCCGAAACAAAAATCCATGAGCAAGACTGGTCAAGAATCTTGGAACTTGAAACTTGAATAAATATCATGTTACTTGAGTGGCCCCTGAAAAAGCAATTGCCTGAAAAAATCCATCCTCAAGAGCCTTTCTCCAACTTTTGCTTTGAAGGCGTGTCCTCTCCAAATTCAAAAGGATTGAAGTGCTGGAGTGCATTCGTTTGGGAGGGCTTCCAAAAAATTCACACCAAATCGTTACCCTTGTTCTTGGAATGTGTGTGTATTTCAGACTGTTTTAGTCTCCTATACTTTGTCCATCCCCAGACATCGTATTAGGGATTGGTGTGTAACATTTGGTGGGGAAACCGAGGGATTTCGTCCTATACACTTCCTCTTCAAGACACCCCAACTCGCAAGGGTTGGGAAAGGAGGCCAGGGTTACTTTGTGAAGCTGAGGTCAATAATATTTTTGAAGGCTTTGTTGAAAGTGTCTTAAACTTCACAATTGGGTGTTACATAACAATGAACATGCAAATGACTGGGTAAAAACTGAACGTTGCATTTTATGATGACTAGACAAAGGTCAACTTATGACATTGTAGACTTAAAAATGGAGTCAAATGTGAGAGTAAAATTTTGAGATTTTGATAAGATTCCCTGTCTTATCATGCGATTCAGCCTCACTTGTAATTTTCATCTTCTGCGTCCTATGAGAACTCATTTGTTAGGCAAGGCTTTAAAGTATATCGTCTTACTATTAGTTAATTGTTAAAATCGTCAAGCTTCCGGTTTTAAATTCATGTCACAGCCAGCACATCCCTCGTGCTTTCCTCCATTCAAGCACTTACTTCCTTCCTTCCCTCTTGCCTCAGAGGACAACGGCAGCTCAAATAAGCAATAGAGTGGGGGAGGCTTGATCCGCAGCCGCTAGAGGCGCCCAGATCTGCGTCTCGTATCAGCTGCTCGTTCGTTTGTGAGGTACAGAGACGAGTTGCGAGCGCGACAGATTTGCAGACAAGGGCAAAGAGGAAACTGGGCAGAAGCCCCCAGAAGACACCGACTTTGGAGTAGCCGGGCGAGGCCAACCCAAGTAAGTATGTATTGGAGGAACCCTGTGAATGTGTGCCAGCAGCACGGCACAGACAGAGGAGGGATGAACCAAGACGACCCAGTTGTTGGCTGCCCAAAAGAAAAACTCATCATCGTCAGATTCAGAGTTCAGACCCCCAAGACTGGCGACAAGGGTAGAGTGAGAAATGGACTCAAAGAGTGAAAACGGCTAAAAAACGAGCAATCCCACTCATCCCCGCTCATTGCTTTGTGTTGTTTCTGTTTGAGATAAAAGTAAGTGAGGCTGGACCAGAAATCTGCTTTTGTGTGTGTCTTTGCTTACCTCTTCCAAAGTTCCTCGTGATACCTAGGACGCCTAGGACCCTCATCTGTCCAAGGAGTGAAGCGATATTAAGTTTTAGTTCAAATATCAGTTCATGCGGCTTAATAAAAGTGACCAGTTATATCACTAAGACCATGGAAATCATCTGAAGAGTTTCGTGAGAGGTAGGATTGCAACATGATTGGCATTTAACAATCGGGTTAGGGTGTTGTCCCACTTGAAAGAGAAAGATATCGTTTGGCGTGAAGCCTGAGATTTCTCCCAGTCTAACGAGCTGTTTTGTCTATCTACCGGCATCAAGATTAGATGCCATAGTGCTATTGTGCCGTAAATGACAGCTGAATGGTAAGACAATTAGAGCAGAATAAATCTTCTTGGCCTTTCAAATGGCAAAGTTTGCTACTACGATACAGGGAAACGGAGCTGATGGCTTTCAATAACAGCAAACTTTTTTTAAACCTCACTGTCCATTGTTTTCTCTCGGCCACGACAAAAAATCACCTTGAGGAAGATGCACACGACTAGGAAATAGTCTCTAGGTCTCCCACGTCCCAAGACTACTCATATTCAACTTTCTCGCTCTCGTTTCTCATACAGTGATATTTTGATATCAAAATGCTCCGAAGACAAGCCGTCAAGATAAATTTTGAGGAAAACGCAAGGCGTATTTATAATCCTCGGAAGCATTTCTGCACCTGTTCTGTAGTTCATTTACAGTTGGGCTGCGAGTCATATTTTGTGATTTGAGATGCCGGCCCGTAATCCAATCACCCAAGCTGGACCCAATTAATCCGAACCTGAGAGGTTTTGTCCGCGAGGCATATTCGATATCATTTAGTTTGGGAGGGAGGAATTGACAGATGAGCCATATCATTCAAGAACGACGTGAAAATCATGGAATTTTCTATACCCCGGTCAGGCCGTGTCAGGCTTTGGCACCTCCTCTTATCCCATGGATTTGGCAAGGTTTCAAGTTAAAAAAGCATATCCGTCTTGTGGGAGGTAGGCTAATTCAGGTGCTCAGAGCGACTTTTCTTCCGCTTGAACTTCTAAGTAATGGACATGAGAAACGAACATCACTGTTTAACTAGGTGGTGGCCAGATGTTTGTTTACATAACGTTGCCAATCATCTCGAAAGAATGAGGATTTCTTGAAGTCAATAGTTCGATCTGCCCTATTTGTTCGTTTAACTTGTGCGGGACAAGTACTCTGCATGGCGATAACGCATGTTTCAAATCCAGGTGTGTCCCATATGTCCACGAAGAACAACTTTATCCGAAATTTACGATGAAAACTGTTAGAACCCGGAGCAAATCTGATTTCATTTCCCCATTTGCTCTTGTTCAAGATAGTCTCTCATTTCGGAGTCGAGGAAAGATGAGCCGCTTGTTGATTGAATTTCCAATTGTTCGGGAAGGTTTTGACGTAGTGGGGGGAAAGAGGATGCTCACAATCATCTCAACCCCGTTCATTCATCCTGTTGAACGATGTATTTCTCGAACCTGGAAATATCATGTTTACGAGCTTTTTTTCAAATCTCTCTGTCGTTTCGAGCAAATAAACAACTTTGGCCCATCGTTGTTCAGTTCGAAAATGGCATCATCCCCATTTCACCTGAGGACAGATGCATTAGCAACGAACGCGAGAATTTTGAGCCTTCAATCAAGCTGAAAGCTCAACCAAAATGATAGATTCATCTTGACATCGGAGAAAAGGACAGAGATCGGGAGAAAAACCGGTGTACCCAATATGGCTTCAAAGTCTTATAACTCGTGCACCCACATGAACTGTCACCTATGACTTCTTGACCCAAGATTCTCGTGGATGTCCTTTGATTGTAATTGTAAAGCAGGAACAAGATTGGGTCGTTGAAGAGAATGGACAATCCCTATCGTAGCTAAGGTGTGCAAGACATGTGTTCAGACAGGAACTAGATAAAAGAGTGTTGTCCATCAGGCTTTTTCTCTGTAAACATCAATACATTATGTTTCCAGTGCTAATCAATGTTTTTGTCTCAAGGAATGTGATATGCTTCGTTTATGACAGCTGTAATTTTTCGTTAGATTACCAAATGAGCCCAGAATGGGTAGAAAAATACAAACAAAAAGGAATATACAAGCTTGTACGTAGAAAGAATGAACAAAGAAACGGGCCTAATCTCTAAATTACCATTCTGAATATTAGGAGGGTCAGGATCTGACTCTCAGACAAGTCTAATCATCTAAGTCCAAAGAAACCACTTGTACATTTCTAAGCTAACGACTTAGATAAGATAAAGGCCGTTTTTATGCTTGGACAACTCCCCGGTTCTCCAGAATCATAGAAAAAAACTACCGAAAACGGCTCTATTGCATTAAAACTGCGACCTATTTCTACGCTTTAACTATATGAACCGGGTCATCGGCATGTTTGATTCACTAAAGCACTTTGTGTCGAAACGCCCATCCTTATCGATCAGTTTTCAGTTGAAAGAGGCATGTCCAGCTCGAAAATGATCAACACCCCATTCTCGGAACCACTTGATTCTATCTCAAATGAGTTTGTCTATTAGCTAAAGTAGAACAATTGACTTGGTTATACAATGTTCGTGAACAATTACATATCATGATATGCACGCGAAACGAGAATCAAGACTCTTAATTTATTACCCTCAAGTAGAACCGATTCTGCAGTCTCAAGTAGACTCCCAAAATCGATATTCGGTGACTGAGTACGTTCCTTCCATTTTCTAACAATTGCTTTCGTGACTTCGTTAGCGCTCGAAATAGATGACCCAACACCAATTATCTGTTGCCATGTCCAAAAGTCGATGAGGGTCCTCGAACCAAAGACCCTCGACCTTCTCGAAAGGTTTCATTAGCTTCGAGTCCAATGACTCTATTTTCTCGCCCACGAAAAAGCTTCATCAAAGAAATACATAGAGCAGAATGACTGACGGGAATTTCAGAATCTGTTTCTGTGCCAAAAATCAAGTTTGGTTGAATGAGTCATAAAGCAAATCCCTCCTGTGATCAATGGCCACTCTTTTGAGTCGGGTTTTCTCTGACAAAAAAATGAATGCTTTTATTGCCGGGTTTCACAGATGTTGGTGCGCTTCTAGCATTTGTAGTTTACTTTAAAGAAACGCCAGCTCAAGTTTCTTGCCACGGAAAGCTGCTTGTTAGAACACAGACCAGCTCTTCTGATTTGCTGTTTCTGAGAGGAGATTCACCTTACGTATGTGATATCGAACCTTCCAAATCCTTTTCACGAAGTTGTTATCTCCCACTCTCCATCTGCGATCATGACATCTTCTTGGTTTCAACGTTCATTCTTTGCACGTCAAAATTGACTTTCACCACGGAACGAACGACTCAAAGACAATGGCAAGGAAAAATCAACGGAATCCCATCCATATTGATAGGGCACACGAAGGCACTTGGCCACATAAAAGGCGGTCAGTGAGGCATTAAGATATTCTCAAAGCCTCAGGCATGTTTTTGAAAGGCAACATCTCGCAATATTTGGTCGCTATCGTTGCCTGTAAATGAAGTGCTCGTTGGATTCTTCATTAGTCTCAGAGCCTTCTTCTCGTTGGCGTAAAGGTTACGAAGGGGTTATTCGTTTTAATTGACTTCAGGGTAATAATCCCCTGAGAAAATGAGACTGTCACAAGGCCTGCCAAACTACTGAAATATGAGCAAGGCTTGAAGTAACCTTTATTTGCGTGGAGGTTGATAACAAAGCCTTGCGATCTCACTTGAATCTCTCCAATTTTCGAGAGATGAGAAAGATTGGCTAGGCCTCCCTATTCTCAAGCAGCTTAGATGAGATGAAAAGATTAAGTCAAACTTGAAAGCAAAACTTTTTTATGACAGATAGAGACTGCCTTCTTCTCACTTTTTCCAAATTTCAGAGGACACTAAGGAATAGCCGTCCGTCAACCATCTTTAGCTTCAAGCAAGGAAAGTCTCTGGTGGCTAAAAAAAAAAGTTGCATTTCTTGCTGTTTTCTGCCATCTGCTGTTGAGATTACCTCTTAATCATGAATTCCTTTGCGTTACTCTCCACACATACAACGTCTCAGGTATCAATGATCAAAATCCAAATCAAAATTATGTCACAGATAGAGGCTTTGATCATATCAAAATGACAATCCGGCCAGAATCATTTCGGGATCTGCGTGGGAGTCCTGATTAGCCTGACTCTCACATCCGTCAACTTTTACGAAATTCTGTGTTATAAAACAATCTCAATGACCTCATTAAGAAAGAACCTGATTCACTTGCTCTCAAATGGCCAAAATATCTGAGCACGATTAGTTGCCAAAGGACGCTAAAATCGTTAGGTTGCCTGCCAAGGAAGTCTTAGGGAAATATCCCTGATGTGATTCACGTTGGAAGCAACGAATCATTTCTCACAATGGAACAACAGATGATCAGATATCTACAAAGGTTCCTAGGACTCGTGACACCACTTCGAATGGCTTTATTTACTCTGCTTGGTGTGTGTATATGATTATAGGACTTATGCAAGTTACGCCAGAAAGCTGGGATCTCAATTCAGGCCGTCTTTGTGGATTTTTCGTTCCTGTTCCCTCCTCGTTCCCAATTGACTCTTGGCATGCCAACAACTCAATAGCAGCCTGTCTCTGCAGTATAGAAAGCAATTCAATTGCATAATCTTGGAGTGGAGACAGAGACAATGTCCTTATGGAACATAGGTATTCGTAAAGGTAACTTCAAATTTGTGGACAAAGGTTTACAAGAGACAAGTTTGCGAGTAAACATTGGACACGCTGCATTTGGGACCAGGAAAACGCATTGATTTAAAGCCACTGCAACTGGTCCAGAGTTGCAAGAAGCAACCGAGAAAAACATTAATGTAGACTGGGCAAAAGACTAGTTATCGAATTTTAGGATTTAGGGATAAGCTAATGAGTTTTCTCATGCTAGATTTTGTTTCAACTAAGACCAGCGTTTGAAAAAATGCCCTTCCAAATATTTGATTGTGAATGCGATTTTCTAGAAACTCTACTTGCAAAGGATAAAGACGCCGTTCCATCAAACGCAGGATTTGACAGAGGATCCTTTCAATACACTGGAAGTCACGATTTTCCACATAGAAATATTTCTCCGGAGCCATGAAGCTCAAAGCTACAGGCACTCGAATTAGTTCAAGAATGATTTTTTTCTTTCCTTTGGCCATTTGGATGGCATCACATCCATTGATTGAAATTGAAGATTTGGTAGTATTTTTAAGTCTCGATTCTTTTTATTGATTATCTCTGGTGCCTCTCTTGTTAAGAAATGTTATCCGTTTCTACCAGGCAAAAAAGTTTAAGGAGCCAAAGCATGAAAGGCATAAGTTAGATTGGTTTTCTTGTGGAGCAATGTAATCTCATTTTGCAATGCAAATGAGGCATTATGTGCAAAAAAATGCGCAAAACATTGTTCAAGCCTATTCTTCTCCAGAAACAAGTGGAGGTAACTACTTTGAAATCAGGGCCTTTTGACCTGGGAAAGATTCAGGGACCAAGTGGTTGGCAATCCCTATTTCATAGGAGTTTTAGGTTAGATTGAGGCTTAGGCCCAAATGGTCTTCTCCATTGGTTCATTGGTTCTCCATTGAAGCTCAAAAATAGCTTTAAAGCAGAATCTACGAATAACCAGCTTGTTCTTGTTACTTGCACATTTTAAAGCATATCAAAATTTATCAATCCCATGGAAACGATGAAGGGCCATTTTCATGGTTAGATCAATTTTTAGATAGCTCTAAGCTCATAAATTGACACTTTTCCAATTGATTTAACGACAAGTAAGTAGGGTTTTTTGGTCGCTGAAACATAGCGAAACGGAATTACCGGCAGATCTCTTTGAAAAGATTCCCAGGAATGACTGCAGCAGAAGAGTATAAACAAAGACTGAAATATTTGGAAGTTATGTGACAGGCCATTTTGCTCAACCCAAGAGAAATTTGTTTTCTGGGTAGTGAGACGGTTCTGATTTGCAGACCCGTTACCAACGTCAGATTATGGTTCTCTTTCAAAGTCCAAGGATATGCTTGTTGGAGGAAAAGGGTCCATAAAAGAGCACAATCGAAAACAAGTTTTTCATCCCTCCGAAATCAATGTTGGAATGAGGACAAGTTTGTTTTCATTTGTTTATGACGAAAGTATGAAAGGCTGATCTGTTCTCTGGCTTTCCAGATGTACCTACAAACCTTGCACACTCGACAACTCGTTGAGCGGCCTTTCACCCTCGGTTTGTTTCATTTTCAGGTAGTTGAATGAGTGGCTATCCCAATAATGGACGAGTCTCGACCAAGCCCAATTCTCTAATGGTAAAGCCTCCAACACGACGAAAAGAACGTCAATCATGGAGAGTGAGATCTGAAGAAACGGAAGTCGGAGGCTGACGGACTGCCTGGCTCAGAATTCCTGATGGTAGAATAACATCTCGAGAGTCTGTGTACAACGTCTGGGACCATTAACCAAACTCCAGGAATTTCGGGGGCTGAAATGCACTTCAATTGAGGCTCACCGACCCTCTTTCCAGTCTCCTCATCCTCTTCCTTCACTTCTGGCAAGCTTTCGCGGTGAAAAGACGGCCTTCTTTCCACGTCTCTCCATCTCTGATCTCTTAGGACACGCAGTCGTGTCTTTGAAGAGTGCTAGGCCAACAACGAAACGCCACAGCCTTTGCAAACCCCCGAGGTCGGCCTCTCTTTCGCTCACATTTCTCTGCCTCCGTCGTTCTTCTGTCCGTTGCCTTCACTTTTGGCGTTAGTTTGGATTTGGAGTCAGCTGACATCACAACAAGGACGACATTTGAAAACAAAAAAATGAAGCGTATCCATCCTTAGAGACTCTCAGTAACAACGCCAAACTCGCCATGGATCACAGTGTCAAGGCCATGCAGAACCACCGGAAGGAGGCCTTTTCCCGGATCTTCAATCGGCATCGCTTTGAGAATGACGAACTCGAAGGGCTGTTCCAACGATACATCTTCAAACTTCAGCATAGCTCCATCAGCTCGTTTGTGGCCTTGTTTATCGTACTCACGGCGGTTCTGGCGGTTCTCAGCTTCGTGTTGGTCCAAAGACCCACTTTGGAGAACATGTACAACTCGATCCATTGCCTGATCTTTGTTGTGATCTTCATCTTTCTGGCCACCAAGTCCATGGAGGACACCTATCTCACCTATGTGTGCTATTGTATCTTGTTGCTGTCGGTGACGTTTGTAATCGCTTCCTTGCCTGTGAGCTTCGGCCTCGCCACCCAAGCCGATTTTGCCCGCCAATATGTGGAGGCGGATGGGGTGTGGCAAGCTGTGCTGGTCATTTTTTTGGTCTATGCCATGCTACCCATGAAGACCGTGGTGGCACTTGTGTTTGGGCTATCCATCCCAGTTATCCATCTGATAGTGAGTGCAGTGTTTGTGCAGAATAAACTCGGATTGCATGCTGAACAGGTAAGAAAAGCATTAATCACTGTTGTTTTGCAAATGTATGGAAGCGGCTCAAGGTTGATAAAAGTGTATTTATCAGGGTTACTGGGGATGGCCGAACACTTTTTTATCCTTATTTTGCTTCATACGGGAGCCATTTTATTCACTTTGTCGTTTGGCATTTCGACTCGAGCAAAACATCCGAAAGGTGATTGCTCAAATTCCGCGAGCTTTTGGCTCAAAAAACGGATAATATGAACGAAGCGTTCCTTCAGATGTGATTATTGGCATTAATAATGCTGCCAACATGAATTCTTGCCATTTTTACAAATGTAAAATTTTTCGATTGCTGGGTGATATTTTTTGTTATGTTGCAGTAAATTTCGAAGGAATCGAAATTCTCCACATACCATTCCTTTTTTCATTTGAAATGTTCATAAATGAATGGCGAAGACACATTGATTCATTGATCTTGTTCCATCCGACCTTGAATAGAGGTATAAATTCAGTTTTTGATGAAGAGGCGTTTCTACTAGAAAAGAATTTGTGTCGCTTTCACTTGACGAGGAAGACTTGAAAGTGTTGGTGATAGGCTTACTACTTGGATTTTGAAACGGAATTTGCCAATGTCCTTGGTTGAGACTAATGCATTGGCTATTGAATTTTTGTGCATGCTTTCAAAAGCAATGGAAATATGAGACTCTTTATCGCACTTTATCAAACTTCCATGGACAACAACGGTATCCAATAGGAATGCTTCTGGATTTATGGTTCCGTTTCCAAGTGCTTTCCAACCGAAAAAAAGAAAGGCCAAATTAGGGGAGTTGCTGTGTTTTTTGCCAGATTTGCTATGATAAATGGTGTACCTATTGATTGTCAATACAACATTTGGCAGAAGGGAAAGACCAACAATAGACAGTCCTTTCAAAAGCGATATTTGAATTGTACGGTGTTTCAAAATACTTGAAGCACCGTTCTAGAATCATTAGTGAGTCAAACTCTCATCTTGAGTATAATTTTTAAAATTGAGCATTGCCCTTGTACGTTTAGTCAATAATTCAACATAGATATTTAGCTTGTTCTTTAGGACAAAAAGAGGTGGCCTTGTTTCACGTGTATCAAAAGACTTGTTTTTACATGTCTCCGAATCGAATTTGTTGGTTTTTATGGCCCGAGGGGAATACAAGAAATGAATGTGTGTCTAAAGAGAGACATGTCAAATCCAATTGGGCCTGGGTCCAATTTCCTTTCCACCCCCAAATGAGACTCTTTCGTTTTTCTTTTTGTCTCGTTCAGATGGAAACGCCTTTGCGTCTTGAACCAAGAAGTATATCCATCCATACCTCACTGTTTTGTATGCTATGCAGGGTCAGGGAAAAGTCTCAGATGTCAAGATAAATGCATTTACTTGTTCCCTCTAAGATAACGTGGCTGATGTGATGGCTCTGTATACATTAGTATGGAAGAGGTTTATTTCATCACGAAGAAGAGAGAAACTAACCACTCTTGCACAACTTTTAGTCTTTAGTTTAGTTTAGCTTGATTAGTCAAGAGGATTGCGGAGAGAACACTAGGGCTTCCCAGGTTAATCTAAATTTTTCAAATATATATTAAGGACCAATTTGTCTAAAAAATCTAGTAATTGCCGATGTTTTTGGTTCAATGATAAGGGTTTTTTGGAAAGTTTTCGAACAAAGTTAATGTAAGAACAGATTGTTGAAATTGTTTGATTAAAAAAGATGAATGATTATGAGTTGTTTTTAAAACTTAAATTTTTAACCAACTTCAAATCTGCAAATTCATAATTCACAAGTCGCTTAGGTTTCAGTTACTATTTATGAAAAAGTTTTTGAAAACTGTTAAAATCCATGTGATGAACGTGGATTAATTGATCAATCTGTTGATACGGTGAAACACCCTTAGAAATTTAAAAAATGAAAGCATGATTTTGAAAGCTTCCAGAACCCTTTTTGGACAATGTAAAGACGGCATCATGATAAATTCATGGCAATCCATTATCAAGCGGAAATGTAGGTGGAGTAATAGGTTTGAAGACAGCCGCTTGGAAACTCAAGGTTGTGCCCTTTTCGCCATAAATTTGATAAAGTGGACCAGAGGGAGGAGAAAATATGTAGTTTAACTACTAGGTGTTCCAACAGAGACGGAACAGCTAACCATATCATCGGCATGCAACTTGTGATTGAAACCATATATGAACCTTCCTCTCATTGCATATGATTTGTCAAGTACTTGGCTTGAAGGAATAGAAAAAAGCAATCTCCCTTTACTTCAACATTTCAGCGTTGGTGGTATTTCAAGTAAGGGCATTTTTTGAAAACGGAGCGTTCATAACTGCGACTTTTTCTCCCTCGCGAAATTTGGCTGAACTCGAAAATAAGGCAAAAAAATAGAAACATATATAATAAGTATTGATTGGTTTGGTCGTATTGTGAGATCAACCATTGCTGATTTTGTTTTCCAATTCATGGTTTGCTGTTCCGTTTATTATGAATCACCCGGTGGGTCCAACGACCCTGTGTATCAGTCATGTACATTTTGCAATTGTCTTAAAAATATTTCAATGGCGCTGAGTAAACGTCTAAAACTAAAACTTTTAAAGGTTTTATGACGTAACCTTTTTAAAGCTGATATGACGTGAACTGAGCCGCTTCTCGACTGTTCCTTGAAGTCAAAATGTTTTACTTTTGTCTGACGTCAAGCAAACAACGAGCTTGAACAAATTTTGAGTGGTGTTTAACTGAGAGGATCCCACACCGAAAGTTTGGAGGAAAAAGATATACGGAAATTGAAAGCTTTTTCGAGGAATATTTTAGAATAATCTCGATTTGTTAAAATGCTTATATCTCTTGTTTGTTTCTTTCTGATTAAGAAATTGGGTAAGAAGAATTAAATTTTTTTTGCAATTTAAAGCTAAAATTAGGTTTTTATAACGTTTATGACGATATTTGAAGTCATAACCAACGAGAACTAAATTTTAGATCTAAACCTCCAGTGTTGAGCACCTATCAGTATACCTAAAAGGTTAGATGCTTTACTTCATATTAGGAAAAAGGAGACTTGACACCAATCTGGTTGTGAAAAGTGTAAATACCTAAAGCATTGTATTTTACAAACATCAGTATTTTTGTTGAGCTTCATCCAACTTTGAGGGTGACGATGTAATTGCGTGTGTCCAAGGACGAAAATCTTGTTTTGTTAGTACTTGATGATAATGAATGTCAATGTGCATTTAGAAGAAAATTTGATGCTTCCAATGAAAACAAGTACATCTTTAATGAACATTGTCCACAAACAAGCTGATTAGTCTGAAGAGTTTCTGGGTTTGGCTACCCCATAACAGGATATTAATACAATGCGAAGCAACAAAAACTTTCATTAGCCTGATGCAAAACATAAGCTTCTCGACAATTTACAGTCACCAATTATTAATGTTATTGCTAGAGCACTGTATTTTCGAGAGCAGGCACATGAACTTGGTCGGTACCACTTTGGATCAGTACAGGATTCGAGAAGGAAAAGGAAAGCCCAAGAAGAAATGCAACAAAATAATTATACCTTTAAATTTTGTGCATGTTTTGAAAATAAACGCGTTGTCTTGCATTTTCTTAAAAAAAAAATCTTCTTGTGTTTTCCTTTTTTTATTTTTGAGGAATGTAGAGAATGTGCGCACTCTTGCTCTACTTAGCACTACCGTATCATAGATAAATAAAATAGAGATATCTCAATTTTGACGTCGACAAAACCGCCCTCTATGAGGGATTACCTAACAACATTGGTAAAAATGATTGTTTCATAAGGAACGTCATAGAGTGCGCCACCGTGTTTGTAACGCAAATATCCTTTTTGAAGTTCGATTCTCAGAGTCAATTCAGAAAATACAGCCTACGTCATCTAGAGGTCACGGATCTCCGCACTGTCACGGCGGTCTGCCTGCTTAGCTAGAATTGAGAAGTCTGGGGGTAGTTTGTGTACCGTATTCGAAGGTCAGTGGTGTTATGAATGACCTCCATTAAAAAAAAGATCGTGGCGTTTTCAACAAGAAGAAGCCAGAGCCTTTTTATGGAACAACATATCTACTCTTGGTTTGTCGCTCCTCTTTCTCACCACACGCTTTTGACTGGATTCTTCCTTCTCTTTCAGCTCATTTCGAACAGCCTCGTCTTCTTAGCAGTGAACATCGTTGGCCTGTTGGTGCACAATCTAATGGAACATGCCCAACGTAAGGCCTTTTTGGACACGAGGAATTGCATCGCTGCCAGATTGGAAATGGAGGATGAAAACGAGAAGCTGGTAAGACGCTCTCTTTTTGTCTCAAAATCTCACTTTAAGTTTACCTTAGAGCACTATAACAACAGAGTACGATCATAAAGTGCACCATCTAGTTGATTTCATGCGGCAACAGCTCGAAGTTCCCATGATACACATATTTTTGAAGATGATAAGGCCATTCATTAGTTTTGAACAAACTAAAGCGCCTCAAATGTTGAATGAGTATTGTTAATGGACCTGTGGTGGTTTTTACTTGAAATTATTGGTAAAATCCCTTTCAAATTGGCATGGGAATCTGACTGCTGAAAAGGTAATTCAGGCACAATCTATGCCAAAATTCATCAGAAAACACTTCAAGTTCTATTTGGAGTTCTGCCATCAACATTTTAGGCACTTTAGTTTGTCCAAAACTGATGAATGACCGTTTCCATCTTCAAAAATATGTGTATCATGGGAACTGCAATCTGTTGCCACATGCAATCCACTAGATGGCGCACTTTATGATCGTACTCTTTTATCATGGTGCTCTAGTTCACCTCTAAAAAATATCAGCGTTGAAAGTCATTGGCTTGACTAGTTGGTAGCACCGTGCAAGAAGCACGGAGCACCAAATCCTGTGAATAAATATTTAAAAAAAGTGCTTGCCATTTGATATATATTTGACATGTCAAAAAACAGGTCTAACGCGGGACGGAAAGGTTCTTCATCTGAACTTTGAAGATGACACAATTTTCATGGTTCCTACTTAGCATAAAAATCATGATAACACAATTAAAATGTTCAATCGAAAATCTCAAAATTTTCCATGTAAATCCTCCCTCCCTCAATTTCTAAGGTGGCCATTTTGCTAAAACGACTTTGTAAGTGAACTTGAAAGTTTAATATTAGTTTATAGGACAAAGAGGCAAAAAACATGATCCATGTTGTACTCTTCAGGAGACTGAGGGACTAGGGCCCGGATTTTTTTGTTTCTGCAGTAGAACGGAAATTCCAGACGTTTCAAGAAGCAAGGTCAGCTAACAATCGGGCTCGTCAGCCATCAGCTGATACAACGTTGTGAAACGTCTTGAGATTTCTATTCCAAGGCAAAAAAAAAATATTTTTTTCCCGGGCTCTACTGATGACGTTGGACAGCAAGCATTTATCCTCTCACAAGATATTTTCCTTGCTTAGACAAGTACAGTCAAAGCTGAATATAAAAGTTCTCTAAGTGACCTGGAAAATTATTCACTCCTATATTTAGATTGCATAACTTGAATGTAAATTTTGTTCAGCGGCAAAAGTATTCTTATAAGTTTGAACAAGATAGATTGTTATATCAATCATTCTTATATGGAGCTTTGACTGTATCATGGCCCAACGTATTCATACATTCATGTTTATCATGCCTCGTCCTTGTCTCTCTAAGTCGTTGGGCTTAACTCCCCAAAGAGGACGGCTTTGACTCATGAGACGAAATATCAAGGGACGTCAAAAAGACAAAGAATTGTTCGTGCCCCCGAGAAAGAGCAAACACATTTTGGAACCAAAAGAAGGAGATGGGCCTTCTGGACCATGTCCGTTGAAACGTTTCCACGTACGTACTTGGAGCATAACTGCACTTTGGAATATCAATCTGGGCCGTTTGCACTATGGTTTGGGCCCCCATTCCGATTCCAAAAAGTTTTCTCCAAGCGGAGATTGCAAATTACGGATGAAGAAAGTGCAATTTATGAGATTCTCTTTTGAGAGTTTGGAACTCACGTGAACGGTTTCCCCACGGAGAAACTTTCTCTCGATCCCCTGAATATTTAGCCATTTATCTCGGAAAGAAATTTATTGAGGTGTACTCGAACTTGGCAGCCAATTGTCATCTGTCAATCAATGAATTGGGAAAACTGCATTTGGATCGGCCTGGGAATTGATTTTTCGGAACTCTTTTAGCTCAAACTGCAATCGTTTCAATGTATATCGTGCTACGTAAAACGAAGCCAAATATTGACTGAATTGAAGGTGTTGAAAGCTTAACTCAAGCTATGAATGGACTTTCTTGAGGTGATTTTGAAGTATTTCTCCGCTTTTGGATCAAATTACGGAATCAGTTTTGTTCCACTTAGCGGTAACAAAATGACCGCATGAAATTAAAAACTTTTTCAAATCCTCACGAATTCGTCCGTTTCGTTCACACAGATCCTGACAAAAGATCTGGAAGAATTGAAGTACGAGAATGGTCTCATGTTTATTGTTCTGATTTTTTATTGTTAATGTTAGTGTGCGCTTAGTGAACCAAGGCAAACAATCAAAAAATTGCCAAAAGTAGCTTTTCATGATTACTGTTGAGGCTCCGAATTGAATTTTGTTTGTGTTTTACTTAAACAGACCACTAGAATGAACTTGTGAATGTCAAATGTGGAAGCAAACAATCAAACAAAACGCGTCCAAAATTAGCTTGGTAAATTTGTTTGATTAATCACTGAACCGTTTTCTCGCTTTTTAAAGGACCTTAATTTTCGAGGAATTGTTAAAAAGGTGAGCTATTTTAAGTTTCAAAGCAACCTTTTCCCATAGAGTAATTCTTGTTTCTAATTGAGTGCCATTTGCGGTCCTTTACGAAAAAAGCTAGAATAGACTGACGACCAGTCAGTCTCATTTTGAAGCACTGCGGTGTGAGGTTCCTTGTAAAAGTGCCTTTGACGGACCCAAATAGCTTCGGATCCCTGAAAATGCCAACACCTAAATTGGCCTCGATTTGGACGCGTAAATGACAAGGATTGAAAGGTCCTTTGGCAGGTTTCCTTCCTTCCTTTTGAGCGTTGATCATTCTGGCCTTTTTGTGGGAAAGGTCGGTAGGCTCTCGAAAATCAGGTCATAGTGACCGTTCCCAATTCGGTTTCGGTCCTGATTACCGAAACCCCCTAAAATTGTGTTGTCAATCCATCGACTCTTCCCAAGTTCAGCATTCTGTAATGACTGTTTCTCGTGCACCATCACGAAAGAGGCCCATTGTACTGCTTTGGCCTTGATGGCGACCTTGAAAGTCTGGTCTCAGTTGTTGATCATATCCAGACATAGCTACAAATTAACCAATGAGAGACGGCGTCCTTGAGGTTCGTGCAAGGTGCCAATTCCAGGACATCCGTCCTCGTCTTCAACTGGAAATGACAGCCTTTTTTCCTCTTCTACAGTCAAAACTTGAGTTTGATGTCTAGTCTTTTGCCGAAAATTGACCAGTTTCATTATTTGACGACCGAGGGCTTGGGTAGTTCGTTCTTGCGTCTATTTCCATCACCATTGGATGGTCAAGAATTGTGAGTGACACTGAGCATCATCCATTCACTCTGCCCTTGTGAGAGCTGAAACAGCAAAGTGGGTTTCTTGAATGACTCATTCTGCCGAGAGGCAGGAAAACTTCCCCAATCAGACACACAATGACACATCCAGGCACACTCAGGCTCATTGCCAGCCACCCAATCGGGCCTGGCAATGGGCGGATGGATAGATAGATGGGTTGTGAGGTAGAAAGACACGCACGTATGGCTTCTTTGACAACGAGCTTCAAAACTCGCACTCTGACGTCAGAGATGAAAAGATCCGATTGGAGATTGATTGCTACCTTCCCGTTTGGCTTAGCTTGTAGGGCTGTACTGTAGGTGGAAATTTGGAAATTTGGCTCCCAAACAAATGGAAATCACTCCACGCAAGCATTTAAGCCTGCAGTTAAGGAGCTTTTTATGGCTCTTTGGTGTACTTTGCCCTCTTCATTCATTTTTATTTTTGCTCCGGATATTACAAATGCTTTTTTGAGCGCGAAGTGCGATGGGAGTGCGCAGCCATAACGATTTATCAATCCGCAAATATTGGTAGGTGTACCTAATATCATTTTTTTAAAGAGTACGTGCTTTGAGTCATGCAAATGGAATTATATCAAAGCTTTTAAGTTACAAGCTTTTCAAAATGGTATAAAAGAGAGAGCCAAGTTCTACTCGTTACCTCCCTTTATTCCCGCTCAATTTTTGCGCCATCTATGAACGGATTTTAAATCTGCGTTTGAATTCATCCATATGAGTGATAGAATAATACTTGTAATCTTGACGTCTCAAAAATAGCACATTTCTCTCTGATCTTTTTAAGGAACGTCTACTTCTCTCCGTGTTACCACAACACGTGGCTGTGGAAATGAAGCAAGACCTTATTTCACCTGTATCTGGGCAATTCCACAAGATCTACATTCAGAGGCATGAAAATGTCAGGTAAGGAGATACTCTTGTCATTTTACGACCACGCCAACCACCAAATTTAACGAGTTGTTAAGTGCTCTCCAATTTCGAAATGTACAAGAGTTCAGTCATGTCAAAATATTTTGCCAAATTTTCTGGCCCAAGCATAGCTTTGAACCGCCAGGTTGTCTTTTTATAACGCGTGTTCCAAGATTAATGGACCACTGAAGAGACAGAGAGAGTCCAGGTTTCATGACAATCTCTATTATTTATTTACCGATGTATCATCATTTCAGTATTCTATTCGCCGACATAGTTGGCTTTACCGTGTTGTCTTCCCAATGTTCCGCTCAAGAACTCGTGCGATTGCTCAATGAACTCTTTGGGAGGTTCGACCAACTCGCCAACGTAAGCGATTGCCAATTGTTGTATCAAATGATTAATATTTACACCCAGTCTCCTTACATTTGTAGGCCAATAATTGTTTGCGAATTAAGATCCTGGGTGATTGTTACTACTGCGTGTCCGGACTTCCGGAGGCGTGTCCAGAACATGCCAGGAATTGCGTGGAAATGGGTCTCGACATGATCGATGCTATTTTGTGAGTATACAAGTCGTCCTACCCTTCTAAAGTAATTGCCTGGTGGTGCTACACTACTACACTTGGTGGATCTTGGTAAAGAAGCTAGAGTAGATATCAAGGAACATATGTGGCATGCGCGTTCCCATTTCTCCCTCCAATGTGAGAACCATTGGTTGTGCCTTATCAATTAACCACTTGACTGGATTTTCTGCGATGGGGAATGGGCCAAAGGGGAAAGAAAGAGAGCCTGCTGAAATAGGCCACTTGTGAGTGGGGTGTTTTACCAAGAACTGACCTCGTTTTAGGGGACGTATATGTCCGATGTGGCTTGTACAAAGGATTGTTATTGGCTTGTGCAGGCCTTCATCGAAATGTGGAGTGTCTATTACTAATTGTAGAGGACGTTGTGTTATTTCTTCTCAAGTATTCAGTCTCTTGTTCAAACATTCTTGTTTTCGTTGGTTCAAGTAGACTAGCCACTGTCAGAAATGCCATAATAAATACATTTAGCCAAAACAACAAATGTGTTTCTGGAATTTAATTAGGGATAGAGCGAAACGTCTCTCCAACGAAAATTCGGTTTTGAGTTGCTCCATTTCATGAGATAAACCACTCATGCACTTTCAAAGTGGAATATGGAGTTTTGTTTTGACGGAAAGAATGGGAGTGTTTTAAAAATTGTATTTTCCAAAGCTTGAGAATGCTAAAACGTTTCAGTTTTCTATAGTGCTAAATAAGAGAATGATCAAATGACTCTCTGTAGCACAAAAAGAGTGTAATATAAGTCAAACAAGTACTGATTTCTCACCGGAACAGATGTCATCCTAAACTTTTTTCATTCTAAACGAACTTAAAGTTGTTTGTAAGCAGTTTAAAAACTCGACTCTCAACCATAACTGAAAACCATGGATCATGTATTTTTTTCATTTTTCCTTCAAAGGAACTTATTCCCGGGAGATCCAGAAAAACAAGCATGTACATTTCTCAGCTCTAACCTCAAAAGTGTCGGAAAAATAAAATAAATTACTCCAAACGGCAAAGCAAAAAGTTGCTAAGGCCGCTTTGGAAAGTTTTGGCACAGCATCGACTCCTAATGCATTACTATATAGCTACCCTTTATTGAAGGAAATATATCCTCTTTTTCAGTTCTGTGGTTGAAGCCACCGATGTGAAATTGAATATGAGAGTTGGAATCCACACTGGTCGAGTTCTCTGTGGAGTTTTGGGTCTGCGGAAATGGCAATACGATGTATGGAGCAATGATGTCACCACGGCCAACCAAATGGAAGCCAATGGAGAAGCTGGGTAAGTCTGAAATTGCTTCTTTTTCCTCTCTCTCTTTGGAAAGAGAGAAAATTAGTCCTTGCCTCGGTTGACCTTGGGCATAAACCTTCAGGCTTATGAATGTGTGGATGGCCTTTGATCCTGTGTCTCATTCTTCCTCTATATCACAAGCTCATTTCCCATGGGGGATATGTTCCCGGTAAAGAGCTTTGCATGGCTTGTCGTAATATCACAGAGAAGGAGACACGCATATACATGTACATGTTGCTAAAGGCTGGACCACATAACTGAATCAGACCCAATCTTTTTTAACACAGTGAGAGCTTATTATTACATGTATTCATGAGTTTTTGAACATGTTACGCAAGTCAAGTGCAGTTTCAAGGCCTAAATGGTGTTCCCATTCTGGTCTCCTCTATTCAACACATGACGTTAATACATGCTTTCTTTCCGCATTTCAGACGTGTTCATGTTACTCAAAGTACTCTTGAGCATCTTCGTGGTGAATATGAGGTCGAACCTGGTCCTGGAATGAGGGATCACAGCATGAACAGCTATTTCATCATTCCACCCCCTCGGAGGCGAAAAACACTTCTCTTCAACAGTTTGCATGTAAGGAAGACTCTTTTTATCTTCATATGTGCTAACAAAAACAAGCTTTTGTTTAAAATAACAGAGGATGCTTTGTAGAGGATGATGTAGTGATGTACCAAACGAGCTTTTAACTGAAACTGATTTACTTTGAAAATCTTGTTTGATTGGAGACACAAATTGCCATACAACAAAAAGTTTTATAAAAGAGTCTAAAAATGTCACTTTTAATAAGTTCATTTGGATAAAAAAAATCCAATTTTCTCTTACTCTATATTTAATACCATTTTTTTGCTTTCGGTTTTGCAACCGAGTTTTTGGCCATCACTAATTTAATGGTTCATTGACAGGTGTTCACCCTCAAATAGAGCATTTAGTCTCAGAGGCAAAGTAAGCAATCCCGAAATGGTTGTTTCTCACAAAGGCCACTCATATTGTTTATTGTTTATTGTTGGACCACCCAGAATATTTATGAAAATATATAGAGGGTATTGGTGAAGAGAAAAAAACAAGAAAAAAAAGAGACGGGAGAAGACATTAAATGAACTATACAAAACGCACAATTGGAAAAAAAAGTTGGGCTAAAATAGTATCAGGTGGGAGCTAAAGTCAATATTTTTCAGTTCCTTCTTAAAAGAATTAGTTGAGGGGGTGGAATACACCCTCTACACTACAACTATAGAATATATAATTATATGTTCACTTACTAGATTTCAAGGCAGCATTATATATCTTTTCAAACTGTTTGGGTAAATCTGTATGTAGCATTTGTGAAATTACTCAACTCACGTAGGAATTACGTCACACTTCCGGCTTAAAGCAGCCTTCATAAGACCATTTTCGGCTTGGATTTCCTATTTCAAAGCACATAATGGAAAACCAGGAGAAAAGGACGAAGACAAGAAAGCTTTTCCTCGACTCAAAACTCGAGATTACCTTCTCTGTTTTTGTAGGTTCGCAATGCGATGTTTCCCGGTGGCAAACGAAAGCCCTCTTTCAAGATGGTTTCCAATATGGTGATTCAGCTTCTTCACAGTATCAAATACTCGGTGGAAGTTCCATTCTCCAATATGGCACAACAACCCGTGGAAATTCAAAAGAACACCATCACCAAGAAGGTATGAATTTCTGCTCGATCAAAGACAGTTTTCGTATACAAATGTCAGTTATCAATCGATTTATGTCAGTCCAGAGGGGTCAGAAGAGCTCTTAATGGGTTGGAAATGACATCTCATCAGATGATGTTGACCAATTGGACGGGAACGAACATGCTTATTTATGAGAAAAAGTGGGGAAATTGGACAGGCCTTGAAACAAACTTTGTTTGATTTGGTACTTTGACCTTTACTCTTTCTACGTCAGACGACATCATGACGAAAATAAAATGGTACTGTAGTAATGTACTGTACAATTTCTTGGACATTTATTCCAAATAGCCTTTGACGTCTATCTGAGAGATTTGACCACTTCAGTGTATATCTAACCAAGGATGCCTCAAGCCAGGATTACTTTCAAAATACTGTACACACTGGGTCCGATTAGTGCACTAAAAATTCAACGGAACAATATATTTATTGCATAAACCTCACATTTTAGTACAATGATCGGACCCAGAGTGTATTTTTGAAATCCTACCTGAACCACAGTTCCTGATCTAACTAACCTTAATTCATTTCTCCTATAGCTGCCTGGAGGCGATATTTTGAGCGGTGGACAGGTATATGTGTTTACATGATAAATTACATGTGTCCAAACCATGTTTTGTTTCGTTTGTTATTGCCTGAGCTCTGGCCTTTTTTCGTGATTTGCATGCCTTAAGTATTGGGAGTGCATTTCTTGACCTGCAAAATTGCAATTCGGCGTTAGATACGTCAGGTGAACTAGTCGATTCCCACAATTACATTCGTCACTCAGAATTGACTGGGAACAATGCACCAAAAAGTTCGCCATGATCTTACTTGGAATTGTTGTTCTCCTGAACTTGGTACACGAGTTCCAAAAGATCTGAGAAGAAAATAAAGACGCCTCTTTGTGCGCTATGCATTGAATTTTTGGGATGGATAGAAAACCACTGAATTTTCTGGAACAGGCTAGCGACAAAAATTGGGATTTCCAGGAGCAAAAACTTGCACGTAAAATGGTTCTTCGCAAATGAGACCATGCTTCTGTTATCAGAGGATAGACCACGCTATTTCTGGGAAGTGATGGCAAGTAAAGAACTTGGTATTTGTATTTATAACAACTCATCTTCGACTGAGTTGAATACCTAACATAAATAGGCTGAAAAACTCAATTGATTTGCTGCCACAAAAACCGATAATTCATACTGCTAGCTTTGTCTTCCCAAAACTATCAGTGGTTCTTGGATGGCCCAAGAATGTCAGCAAATAGTTGAATCGAAATATTATCCTTTTTAACGCATGTCTGCTCGTTTTGTAGGGCTTCAAATGTAATTGATATTTTCTGTCGCAAGCCATAAAAGAAATCCATTTTGAAGAAACCCCCCTTTCTCTTGCTCTCCTCGTCATTCGAAATTGAAGATTTAGCAATTCAAAAAACCAGACCCTGACACAAAAAAGCAAGAAAGGATCAGATGGCTCTCATATCTGCTCAAGTAATAATGGCAAACGAATTCTTCATAACCCACCCACTTTCAACTTCTCAGAGCTTTTTTAAGCTGGGAAGACATTTAGTTATGTGACATTAATTATTAAAAGTCTCCTTCACCTTCTGAACATTAAGTCCGAAAGAGGATGTCCTGAGGGCGTTTACGTTCTTTGCTCGAGTTCCGTTTTTCTTTGGCTTGCTCTTCTTCACTTCCATTTTGTCCTTACTGATATACGTGGACAACATCACGTAATGGTTTTTAGAACATTCCTCTGACCGTTTTGCTTCAGATCAAAGTGACCGAGCGATTCAAACTCAGACGGAAGCGGCAGCAAGGCTCGAACCTACAGCCAACCAACCGAGTGAACAAATTCCTCTCGCAGGCCATCGAGGCACGATCCATTGATCAAGAGAAAGCAAATCATGTCAATCTTGTGTCGTTGTGCTTCAGGGATTCCAACAAAGAACGACTGGTAAGTACACAGTACTGTACAGAGAGTAAAGAGACCACACGTAGTTTCTCAGAGGCCCAAATGACGAATTGGTTCAAATTGTCTTTGGCACTGCTTTTGGCATCCACGATTTTAGAATTTGGTTCTAATGGCGTGACAATCTTGGTGTTGAGACCCTTTCAGTCTTTCACCGACATTGATCTGATTGATTTATCCTCGAGTTCGAGTTCGGTTTCTGAGAGGCTTTTCCAACAAGTTTCGCTTTAGGGAGAAATCTTTAGGGAAAGGTGATTTTGGCACAACAAAGCCTTTCGGATATTGGCTTGCCTTGGGTTTGGATTTATTATCTTCCAATCTGGAACTACCACATTTCATTGAAGCACAAAAAATGTCTTTCTTCGTTAGGCGTATTTCCTGCTTTTTGTTCATTCCGTCTTCAATTTAGAGAGATCTCTGCAGGCGTTGTTACCTAGGCAAGATAAGTCTAATCATATTGCAAAGACGAAAGCCTTTTTTCCTCACTCTTCTGGTTAGCATTCACGCCAAGGCAACCATGACTGACCTATTTTTTTATGATCCCAAATACACGATTACTTGTTCGTCTTCCAGTATCAAGAGGATGTGGATCTGGGCTTCCCCGGATCATTAGTGTGTGCTCTGGTACTTCTTCTGCTTTTGGGTGGCATTCAAGCCATTGCCTTGCCCAGGACCACTATTTTACTGCTCCTGTTCTTGACCGCGTTCGTATGGATTTCCGTCATTCTGATGCTTTTACTGGCCGTCAGGTAAGCTTAACTCACTTATCCTCTTATTGTCCAGGAATGGCAATCCTCCCTTAGGTCGTGAGGTTCTCTTTGAAGGGCAAAAGCTAGCAGATCAGAACTTTCTTATCTAGTGCAGTACATTTCCTACCTTAATTGTAAGAAAAGAGAACGCACAATAACGTTACAAAAGATTTGGAGGGTTCCCAAGCAAAGAGGAACCCTTTTGCTTTTGACATTCTGGCATCTGAGGTTGCGAAGAGAAAAGTCGCAAAAATTATGTCAAATACCTACGAAACCTCTTCTAGTTTTAAGCCCATTTTTTTTATTATAACACTTACGTTGTTGCTTGTTGTGGCTACTGGTCAGTTGTTGAGGTAGTTTGAAAGTGTAGTAGAAGCATAGCTAGAAACACAAAATCTGCATATGAGATGGAGTAGAAATAGCCGTGCTCGATCAAGGTTCGCTACATTAGCTACGATTGAAAAACGCAGCTTATGTGGGAAAACTTGATTGACTATGGTCATTTCTACTGCACCTCATATGCTTCCTTTGTGTTTCTAGTTATGCTTCTACCAAACTACCTTAACAACCCAACCAATTGTCACTATTTATGACATGGTTGACCCCCTACTTTTTATTCCAGACTACGATGCATTGAGTGGGACATATCTCGATCATTTCTTCTCCGTCTGGGTTTGACCATATTTTCCATCGTCCTTATTTTCACCATGGCTCAAGTCAACGCCGTAAGTTCCCTTTCTAGCACGACGTTTGAATGAGAAATGCACTTTGCCACTCTATTTTTTCAGTTTACTTGCCACATTGACCCTCAGTGCAACTTTGACGAGCAATGCATGAACCAAGGTTCTTGCCATCGTTGGTGCCCTTTGCCACAATATGCCGTGCTATCTTGCCTCATCGGCTTCATGACCGTGGCCATCTTTCTACGGTTGCCCATCATGATCAAATGCCTTCTCTTGGGAGCAATGGGCTTGGTTCATGCCCTCCTCATTGAACTGTCCCATAAACCCATATTCACGTGTTTCGACGCCAGAGTGAGGTGAGTGATGGATGGTCTCAGAGCATTTCCAGAGTGATTGAGCGGTCAAAGAAAGCCTTTTTAGGCGGATGTCTGCGTATGTACAAGACGATACACGACTAGAAATGTGATATCGGTTGGTTGGCTAGTCAGTTAAGAGTACGAATTCTTGCTAGGACACCATTTCCCCTTCGAGAAACGAGAACCACTGAATTTTCTGGACTACCGTATAGGGGCTAGCGATGTATCGATTGTTCCAGTAGGAACAAATCGATTGGGTTATTCTACAAATGAGACATTGGTTGAATTGGATTGATGGATAACATTTTTCAACTTTTCAATTTTGTCTCTATTAAAAGTTATACCCTCTCAAAGCTATGTACTAAAGACAAGCCCACTGGGCATGTTCATTTAGTGTATTCTAGGTAAGATTATGTTGTGAACTTTGAGGATGCCTAACTTTTGTCTCAGACATTCGATTGAGTTAAAAATTAAAACATGTAGTCTACGCAACATAATCATGGTCTCCTATGTAGAAGAAGGAAATATATTTGTTCCTACTGGAAATCATAATATTTATCTCTAGCCTCCCAGTCCAGAGAAATTTAGTGGTTCTCGAGAAAAACTACCAACCATCATCCATTTTGAGACATCCCGTGTATACGTAATACAATTTGTCACAGAGCAAGAAGCCCTGGGGATGAAGGGTTCGTTTCTTGTTCTTCTACTTTGAGTGGTCTTTGGCCTTGGGGCCATCATGGTTGGTTCGTCTTATTTAAAGCAAGCAAAGAGAACCTACCACCACTATTGCAACAGAGGAAGAGAAATTGAGACAGAACTTTTTCCTCTCTTGGATCTTGGAGAAAACGTCCCCGTGGGAATTGGAAAAGGGACTGGTGAAAAAACCCGGCCAACTCCTTGAATTCTTTTAATATTTAGTAGACCTCTAAAGGATCTGGAGTGTTCTCAAGAGCTCGACGTTCCCCATTCACCCGAGAGTTTGGGTCGAAAATGATCTCAATCAGGAAAAGAGTAATCGCACTGTCGAGATTGAGGCGATAACGACTAGTCGAAAATCCAAGAGACTCTCTCGGGGTTTGAGCCGAGCCCGATAAAGGTTGTTAGAACCGATGAGAGCTTCGATTGGGATGGTAGAACTTGTATATCTCGAGTCGCCCATCTTTAGTTTTGGGTTTTGTCTGTTCTGTTCCAGTGCGCCCGTTCCACTCGATGTGGTGTCGATTATCGTGGTGGTGATTTTCTTGTTTGCCGTGGCTCTGCATGGTCGTCAAGTGGAATGGATGGCTCGCTTGGATTTCCTGTGGCAATATCAAGCCAAGGAAGAAAAACTGGATATGGAAGCCCTTCAGTCATCCAATAAACGGATCCTTTTTAACCTTCTCCCTGCCCACGTGGCCACACACTTCCTCGATAACCAGTTTCGGAGCAATCTGGTGAGTTTTATTTGCGCATTCATTCATTTTCTTTTTAATGGAATTGGATACGAGGATGGATGATTTATCGATTCATCGGGGTTGAGGCATTAGGTTTAGAAGACTCAAATTGTACGTCATTATCAGGCATGAATATTTAGTGGGTGGAAAAAGTAAATTTACAATTCTATCGCAATCATAAAGACTGTTGGGCAGAATTTTATTTTCATTTTGGAAAAACTCAAATTTCAAAGCCAGCAGAAAAAAAAAAATTAGGTGCTCCCGATACTTAGTCAAAATTTTCAAATTGTAAAAAGAACTTAGACTAAGGGTTTGATTTAAGGCCCACCAAATTTGACTAAGTTTCCTTAAGAGCCCAACAAACAGATCATTGTAGGCTTAAGGGCTTACAAAAAGACTATCATAAAACTTTGAACCCATGACTTCAGTCATGTGGATGGCTCTTGGGCCCACATTTTTGAACTCTTCCCGGTGCTCCTGGGCCACCCAAATATCTTCGCAGGCACTCAGGTTGCCGACCCCTAAAGTGCGAGTTCGTTCAAAAAATCGTTCAAAATCGTGAAATAGATAAGTATGCTCAAAAAATGACAAAATTGTTTTTTATTTAGAATTTCAGTAGGATTTTGTTTATCTTCATTGTTTTCTCGAAACGTATGGGTTTTAAGGAGTGCTTCTTCAATAAATTGGGCTCTCAAAAATGATTGCATCTTTCGTCTTTATAGGAACTTTACAGTCAATCTTACCAAAGAGTAGGCGTCCTCTTCGCCAGTATCACGAACTTCCATGAATTCTACATGGAACTAGACTTGAACAACCAAGGCGTGGAATGTCTACGATTACTCAACGAAATCATAGCCGACTTTGACGACGTAAGTCATGTTTCTTTAAAAAAGATACCCGAAATCTAACCCACAAGTCTTTGATTGCAGTTGGTGGGTGAAGAGCGATTTCGAGCCGTGGACAAGATCAAGACCATTGGTTCGACTTACATGGCTGCCGTTGGACTGATTCCAGAGTTTAAAATAGCCGATGACAAGGGCGATGGAGGTCTCAGTGCAGTCACCTATTTGTCCCAAGTAAGAACAAGTCAATTAAAGGCCATTAATCCTGGGTCAGATTGAATCAAATTTTGATTGTCTCCTTAGTTGGTGGAATTTGTGTTTGGAATGAGAGAGAAGCTCCAATGCATCAACGAGAACTCCTACAACAGTTTCATGCTCAGAGTGGGCGTGAACATTGGACCGGTCGTGGCGGGTGTTATTGGAGCCAGGAAACCCCAATATGACATTTGGGGCAACACTGTCAATGTCAGCTCTCGAATGGACTCCACGGGTAAGT
>JAAGOF010000177.1:56443-94396 GCA_010645155.1 Tigriopus japonicus
ATCGATTCATATCCATCTTGAACAGGTGTTCCCAATCAGACTCAATGTACGGAGGACGTGTACGAGATCCTGAAGAATCACGCCTACGAGTTCCAATGTCGGGGAAAAGTGAAGGTCAAAGGCAAAGGCGAAATGACCACCTATTTCCTGACCAATCGACGAGCTCCCTCCACCATGAGAATGGACGACCTCATGCAAGCCCCTTACCACCATCAACAGCAAGCTCTCCGAGGCAATGGAAGTTCAGGGATGGTGCCGCCCATTCAGCCTCATCACTACTCCAACATGCTTCAAACCGGACAGATTGTATCCAATCAAGTCCCGCTCTTGGTGTCTCAACCTCAGACATCGGGCAGTACGAGCAGTGGTCCAACCCAAGTCCTTCATTCAGGAGGCTCCAATGCGAGTCCGCAAATTCGCCGTCAAGATAATTATCTACCCCCAGAGGCGCCCAGAACTGCCCGGATCATCCCGAGTGAGCATCACATGCACGCGAGATTACCCGCTCTTTGTGAAGGCGAGAACGATGGCGAGGACGAGCCCCTCATCCCGCCCAGAACTACTAGCACAAGTCGAGGTCGAGGGTCGTCCCAACCCCCTCAGATATTCAACCAACACCCCAGGAACCAATTGGTTAACGGTAGGTGGAGTCGTTGGATGTTGACTAGAGATAGGCAAAATATGCAATCATAAATTTCAGTTATGTGACAAAAAATTGCATTTTCAAAAAGGCTCTTGGTACCCAAAAATGCTTAACGGTTGTTTTTCAGTACCAAAATGTGCATTTTCATTTCGTTTTGGCGGTAAAAAATGCTTAGAAACGCTCAAAAATGCTCTTAAAATTGCCAATTTACGCTAAATATCTTCTAGTAATCAGAGTAATGCCTGCGTAAAGAGTGACATAAGTGGAAATCGCATTTGTTTGTGCCGTTCCAGAAATCGCAATTCCCAAATCATCAAAAAATCGAATCC
This sequence comes from Tigriopus japonicus, assembly GCA_010645155.1. NCBI lineage: Eukaryota > Metazoa > Arthropoda > Copepoda > Harpacticoida > Harpacticidae > Tigriopus > Tigriopus japonicus. The sequence goes on from JAAGOF010000177.1 coordinate 57,416, forward strand.
TTTCAGAAACGATTCTTTTAGCTTGAAAAGATGATGAGAGCAATTCTTTGTAAAATCCATGCCCATGGGGTTATTGTTCTGGTCAAGTTCTCTCCAGGGCCCTTTTCATACCATTTTAGCTATAACTAAATGAAAGATACGCCTTAAAACCTTTGTTGCCCAAATTTAAAGATGACGTGTTTAAGACTTCGTGAAGCTAAAATCCCTCTTCTACTGGATAGATTTGCGCTCGAATTCGGGTGACTTGTCGAGCCGTCTACGAACCCCTCCGCGTGCTCTGTTGGCCATGGACATTACTCAACGCAATGCGGCCATGACCCACTGTGCCACACCCCCTAGAGATATTCATTCAGCTTTCTTGAACCGGAGTAGCGGTCCTCCGCCTCAGAGCGAACCTCCCCCGCCCCCTGCTCCAAGTGGAGGGGGCGGGAATGGAGGCGGGGGAGGCTCATCAACTTCCATGCACCCGCCTCTTCCTGCTCATATTAACCAACGAAGAGTGGGCGAAGCTTTGGTGCGCAGCAATCCGAGACTTAGACAGGTAAGAAGAGTGACTTTTGAGCAAGAAGCACTGAATTTCCTGGAGTGGGAGGCTAACGATTAGAGCAAAGACTCTAGTAGGATCAATCAATTGCGTTCTTCTGTACATGAGACAATGCTTCTTTAGAGTGAACAAGGTATTCAAATTTTTAGCGTAATAGAATGCTCGGGTAAAAAGTTACGCCGTCTCAAAGCTGTGTTCTGAAGGAAGCGTAAAATGAATGTCCTCGCCCTTTTGAGGTAATTGTATTACCACAACAAAGGGCTAACTCATACAATTTCAGTAAGATTTTCATCGAGCTTTCATTCTCAATGATGAGATCAATTCATTTCATTTCATTCTTTCATTGAGAGAGCATGACTTTTGACTCCGATGTTCGATTGGGTTAAAAAGTGAAAGAAAAAAACCGGATTCTAGTCAATAACGTGCTATCCTCGTCGATCAGGAAAATTCGGTGGTTCTTGCTTTGAATCAACCAAGATCAAGAGACTTTCTCGAAAATTTTCAATCTGAGAGTCGAGGACTAGATTGTTGAAATATATTTCATGACTTTGAAAATTACGTTCGAGGGTGTCATGTTTGAGTTTTAGATGTTGAAGTTGAGTATTAGATTTATTTAGACAGGAGGATTTTTGATGATAGGCATCTCAAGAAGGAAGGGGCCTAAACCAGTCGGAAAAGTTCCGAAGGCAAAACCTTCTTTGAAATAAGAACATTCTACTACTAATTTGAAAGTACTTATAGAAATCAGATTTTGCACTACTAGAATGGCACCGATGGTTTCAGGGCTGTTTGCTGAGTCTCTGGGACTCCTTTACATTGAACTTTTACTCTATTCCAGCCCCCCACTTCGCAATACCAATACCCTCACCACTTCCCTCAAACCTCCAGCTCAACCTCTCGTCACCACCATAATCACCATCACCACCCTCACAACAGCCATCATCATCATCACCATCATCACCCCCAATATCAACTCCCCCGGTTCCATTCCGAAGAGTCTCTAGCTTCCAGAGGAGGAGGTGGAGCCAGTGGGATCTACTCGTCTCGAATCCATTCATCAGCCGACGAGATCTCGTCATTGAATCGCAGTCCTTCCATGAGCTCTTCCGACGAGAGCTTCTCACGGACCGATTTCTCTCGAACGGATGCCGAAGAGGAGTTGAGCCCCCGAAGCTCACCCCCGTCACGCCCGCCTAGTCACGCCCCGTGGATCTACCCGTCAGATATCCAAATTGATCCCTCTTCCCTTGAGGTATCGCCCAAAGCTGAGCGAAGATCGCTTCCTGGACCTTCGAAAAACAAACCCAGGTAAGGGTTTGACGACATGTTCTTGAAGAGTTTGGTTAAATATTAATAAAGTTAGTGTTAGTTGTGATATTTTAGTTGCTCCACTCCGATGACGAACATTTATTTTTTCCAAAAAAGCACTTAAAGTGCCTGAATGATGTTCAATTCAAATATCCAGACGAAATATTAGAATGATTAAATACAAAAGCGGTCATGATTAGAGCCACTGTGGTGAAAGAGTACGAGCAAAAAATATGTCCCAGTCCCTCCACTTACACGAGAAGTAAATTATCAAAAGTTTTTGAAAACACAAAACTTGAAATTGTTAAGCAAGCGCAGCAAAATTTTCAAAAAAAAGTGTATTTTTTGAAGTGATTTGCAAAAGTAGTGATATTATTGAAAATACGTTGGTATTAGAGTCTTGCACTTCTTGGTGTTATTTCTTTATCGTCTCAAAATTTTTGAAAAGGCACTTGGTTCCAAGTGAGACGACTCATTTTCATGTGCAAACTCTGCTAATATTGTGGCTCTGAACACAAGCCAATGTTCCCAAAAATCAATGTTGTTTTACGCGTTTGTTAATTTCCAATTATTCTTAACACATATACCTCTTTTTGAAGAATGACTTGGTAAAATTGACTTCGGTACATGTTGAGCTTCATAGCTCAATACTTCTTTTAGCTTATTTTTCTCAGGTATTTAAATCTCCATATGCAAATACATTTTTGATTTTGTCTTAAAGAGTGCATGTTCAGAGAGATCATGTGGCGAGATTACTTTTGATTTACCCAAAAACATAGACCAGGACGTACCTTTTTGTGAATGAAGTCCTTTTCGTTTTGATACCCAACCACCCTTGGTTGTTCCTCTCTCTCTCCCTTGAATCAGGACAACGACTAAGACCAACAACCTCCCACAACTCCCTTCCGTGGGTTATTCCCCATCGCCCACCGTTAACAAAGACCGCTCCAATCCTGGACCTTCAAACTCCGCCAAACCTTCCAATTCCAGAAGACCTCCGTCGGAATCCGATTTCCGAAGCGAGGTCGAAAGTGAATTGGAACTCGAGGATGACGCTCAAGGGGGTGGTGAGAACCTCTGCGATCGTTTGGACTTGCCTCATGGAGTGGCTGGGGTCGAGGAATCTTGTCGATCAGCCATGTCTTATAGTGATATCGGGGACAGTTGTGGTAGTTTTGAGTTCCTTTCTGGCGGTCGTCCTGGACGACGAAGATTGTCCTCGGCGGCTACTCAAGCCAAAACCGAGGATTCCATTCAAGAAGAAACCAATGACGATGAGGGTGATTACTGTGATGACGACGAGGAAGACGAAGACAAGTTGTTCCTGCCCAAGAGAAACGGGTCGAATAATCTGCCCAATAACTCGGATCAACAGAACGTTCTCCGACAGATCCAGGAACTCAGTTCGGCCGTGGGTCAATTTGGCCATCAAGGAGGGACGGGAGAGTCGAATCAGAGTCGAAAATCGAGTCGATCTTCTCAAGGATCTGGAAATAAACGCTCTGGAAGCGGCTCAGATCGGTCTGGCGGTGCCCACGGCAAACCTGGCCTTCGACAAGTAAGATTAGGATTAGTTTTGGGAGTTCAAATTTGAAAGACTTAATTTTCCTAATGGCTCTTTCAGTCCTCTGTGAAGGATAATCCGGATTCGTATAGACCTGTCGAGAGTGATGTGTTGATGAACCTTCAGAAGGACATTCAACCCCCTCCATTGACGCAATCCTTCATAGACATGGACACCGGGAATAAAACTCGAAAAGAAGAGTTGGACGAGGAAGAACTCAGGTATAATAGCACCTCCCCCGGTTCCCACCATGAATCCGATGTCCAGAGAATGCTCCAACAGCAAGGTTTAGTATCCAAGCGTGCCAAAGAATTCGAACCCGAGCCCACGAGCCATAACAAAGTCGGTTTTGCGGCCATCCAAGAATTGGCTCGCAAGCAGGAAGAGCTCTTGATGCGAGATTCCACACCAGTCACTGACAAGACTGACCCCGACAAAGGTGCCAAAGGAGCCGGTCGCTTTCCTTTGGAGGTGAAAACGCCGGTTCAATCCCCGCCAGTGGGTCTCAGACGATTCGGGAGCTTCAGGTAGCAGCCCCATCAACATCACCTAACCTTCGTCTAACCGACTTTCATTCATCTCTTGGGCTCTAACCTCAACTCCTCTTCTTTCTCACGTCCTCCGTCTTGGTTCAACTAATATATTCCTTTGATGTAACTTGATAAAATTTTGTTCCAGGTCCAAAGGCCAAGCTAGTGAGTACGAGAATATGGATTCAGATATTCAAACCGATGACGATATTTCCAAATCGGAAGCCCTCCAAGAAATGGCCAAGGGAAAAGAACCTGTGGCTAGTACGAGTACTCCACCCAGATTGCAGCAATCACCTCCCAAACCCTCAAAGATCCCACGGCCAATTGGAGCTATTGCAGCTCTTGCCATACCAATGACATCCAAGAAATCCATGACACCAGAAAGGACGGAACCATTGACAAGCTCTGAGCAAAAAGAGATCGACGAATTCGAAGCTGAGGAACGAAGATTATTGGCTTTGGAAGCGAAGGTGAGCAATCGTCCTATCCTCTATTGATATGCATAGGAGTGAAAATGTATCGCTCTAAATTGATGTCAGTTTGATTCGACGACTCCAAATAGTGTGACGTTGATTTCGCGAGTGCTCTTTGTTTATTGCTGGCTTGATTAATTAACTAGGTAACACCTGGACTAGCCTTTGCCATGACTGGACGTTGGACGGGTGGAAAACGAGAGGTAATCATCAATTATTCAATCTCTGTTTTGGACACTCCTAATTGATTCGCCGAAGGAATCCGGATAGAAATTTGCTCATAACCCCAATCTGCTTTGTAGGAGGAAGAGATGCGGAAAATGATGGTCCAAGAGCAAGAAATGGCTCGAGCAAGAGGAGAGGTCATTAACGAGAATACTACAAGTGAAGAGGATTCGGAAATCTCGGATGACGAGATTGGCCGACAACTCCTTCAACAACAACAGCAACAACAACAATCCTCCCATGGGCGTCTTTTGAAAGATGAAGAACCCCTCACGGATTTGGACGCCCCTCATAGTGAAGCCAACTCTTTGTATGGAGATGATCGAGGTCACGAGGCTGATATGGACGATACCTCAATGTCCTCACGAGCCTCATCCAGACTCATGGGCGAATCCATCGACAGCATGAATGCAATGTAAGTGCTCTTGGATCGGTTAAATTTTGGGGCTGAACTTTCAATAGCACTACCCAAATTGTACAGCTTTTTCTTTTAAAAACAGATGCCGCACAGAACTGTTTCATAATGGTTTTGCTTTGGATGGGAAGTTCTTTCTGTATCTAAAAGTGTCCAGTTTTTCTTCGATTTTAATAACCAACTTTGATAATCAAAACGTTCTCTAGCAGACGTCTTTTGAGGTATCAAAATTGACATTGAACTTTGTGAAATGAAAATTTAATTCTTCTCATAATACGGCGCTTTTAATCTTCGTTTACAAATAGTCTAGTATCTTTTAATTAATAATAAAGCCACATTACTTTCTGCATTCCAATTTTGAGAAGGTTTAATTTCCTCATAGTTAAGTCTACAAAACCGAATTTCTACAAAACTACAAAATCCTCTTTAACACACTATTTATAGCCTTTTGAGGTATCGCAAGTTTTAAGGAAGCCAAAGTGGTGTCGCGTACTAGCGCGTTCTTAAAAGTGCCGAGTGTAAGTGCTTCCCCAGACAGCGTAGGTTCGAATCCTGTTGGAGATCGGATTGAAGCTGTCGGGAGAAATCCTTTTTTTTTGCAGGGAACCACATTCCTTGTAGCGGTAGTAGAAAATCCACAACCAACCCAAAAAAAGAGAACTAAAAGGTTTAAGAGAGCTCTTCAAAAATAAAACATATGATTATTGATAGGAAAGGTATACTTTCACCATTTCATGACTGTTTTTCTCGTTATTTTCGAAGGTACGATAGTGAATACGACCACATGAGAGGTGGAGCTCCCGGAGGATTGATGTTACCCGGTCATTTAACGTCGGATTGTGACGAATCCGATTTCTTCCATGACGATATCGACATCGACTCGGATGTGGGCAATATCCTGGATAATGTGCATGTGGAACACATCCGGGATATGACCGAGAATATGAAACGCAGCTTTGGTGCTCCTGCCAAAACGACCGAAAACGAAGATGAGGGCCAAACCCCAGGAACCAGTTCAGACCAGAAACCAAGTGAAGCCAAAGAATCGGAACCGACGAAAAAGTCTTCTCCGGCAAATCCAGAGGAGCAATCTTCTCAAGATCAGGCTCAAACCACCAGTAAACAGGAATCTCCAGCCTAAAGTTGGGCAACACCATTCATTCATCTCAGTACGAAGTACGATGAAAAAAAAACACGTTCCATCTTTCATAAACTCATGACCGGAAATGTTGTAGATCAAGGGATTGGTCCCATGCCATTTTTGAAAGTGACGAGCGCTATCATTATTACTATGATTATGATTATTATTATGATATTACCATCATTATTTACCTGCCCTAGGGAGCTCCTACCCGGTCTCTAGTCCCACACTGTTGCGTCTAATTATAATAAATAACCGGAAAATAATAACGAACCACAATAAAAACATCTATTGAAGTACCTGTCAATCCTGATACTCTTTGAATTGCTCGCATTTATTTCGTATCCAATTTTGACATATCTCAGAACAATAGAAAATTCAATTAGGACTCTTCCACAGGAATTTGCTCACAATTGGTCATCGTGAGATGACGGCAAAGCTCCAAGTGAGTGCCAAAAACACTCTGACACTTGTCACAAACAAACGATAAACGTTCTTTATCCGGTCCAAAGTTCTCCATTTCCCAAGCATCGTCAAAGACAATGATCTTGGCACGAGTCATTGGGTCCAGATGATCCATAATCATGTTGTGTCTTCGACCCACATGCGTGACCAAAGCGGACAAATTGGGCGCTCTCCAATGACAAAATCCACAAACTAGGGTTTTGGGTTGGGTTCGCTCCAGTTCCTGTCGGATTTGAACTTCGAAGTGCTCGCAAAAGTGGTTCTTCAGGTTGGAATGGTAGATGGTTTTGTCGCAAATGTAGCAAGCCATGGACCACCGACGAGATGGAATTGCTGCTTGAGGAGCCTCAGAATCTGAGAGCTCTTTTAAGTCGTGAGGGAGAAGTTTAGGACCGAGTTTAGGTCGACTGGGGGGTCTTTTTGAGAGATGAGGCCATTATACATTCATTGGGATTAGGTTTCAAACAATTTGTAGAAAAATAAATTGCAAAATGCAAAGCTAGAAAATGGACGAGTGTACACATAGAGTACAGGCAAAGCTGGACTAAATGCTATGCATAAAAGTGAAAAAAATAGACTTTCTTTTTTCTGGCTGAATTGTGGTTTGATGAGTTAAAACGTCTTTTGTTATAGCAAGAATTTGTGATAATAGAGAAGAAATTGCGGAGTACCGACAAGATTGTTGCATCTCTCCATCAAAAATAAAACCTCAAGCGATGTAAAATTACAAAATTCAATTATAAAATGAGCCAAATGGTGATTGTATAATGACCTGGGAAATAAGAGCGTGATTTCTTCTGAATTCAAGAACTCTTCAATCTTTCGATGAGTCAGACCAATGTGAGCGAGAAGATTTCCCGACAACGAGGCTTTATAATGACAAAACGGGCAATCCTCGTTTGTCGACGAGCCCTTGGGCAAGTACTGATCTTTGATGAGATTTCGAAAGTGCCCAAAAACATGGACTTTTAGTCTGGACAATGAAGGAGTTTGGAACTCGCACCTCTGGCAATTGAGGACCTTTCCATCCAAAGCCTCTTCATCCTGTTCTTCATCCTGATCTTCAGGTTCTTTTTCCGTCATTTTGCGATCCAGTCCATTTGAATTAAGACTATCTTCTTCCATTTCCATTTCTCTCTGATAGCTAAACTTGGTCCGTTTCTCCATGATATCTTGATATTCCTCCTCTTTAAATTGGGCGTATTCCGGGTGTTTTTCATTGCGATGTCGCTTGACCCAAATCCGATGAATTTTTCGCCCACAAATGTCACATGGGTAGTAATCCCCCGTTCCACTGGGTCTTTTGGGTGCTTTGGATGTCGTTTCATATTCAACAATCCCGTGATAATCCTCCTTGTGTTGCTTCAATTCCTCCCCTAAAACCTCAATGCCACACGAGGAACACGTGACCCATCCCAAACATTTGGCTTCATGACGAACCAAATGTCGAACCACGCATTTTAAATAGGTCTTGCCACATTTGGAACATGACCGACGTTGTCTCTTAGCATCATTATTAGCATTAATGGTATTGTTATTGTTATTGGACAGAACATGGTCATCCTCGTCCGTCTCATGAAACCCAGTAGGAAACCAAGAAGTATCCCGAAATTCATGCCCATTACTGATTGGACTGTTTGAATCGGATTCATCGCGATCTTTGACCACACCCAAATCGGATTGACTGCCTTGATATTGGACTTGGATCACCAAATTATCGCTATTGATGGGGATGCCCAACATGTGCAGTACTCTTAGAATGCTCTCGGATTGCTCTTGTGTGTGATCAATCATGACTTGGCCATTGTAGAGCAAAGATATCACATCTTGGAACTCTTCCGAGCTCACATCAGGCATGGAGATCATTTGATCGCAAGATTGTTCCGTTTCGAATATATCAATGTGGCCAGAAAGACCTCGAGCCAAATTCGTAAAAGGCACTCTTGTGGTCAGACATTGTCGAATCAATTGGGACATGCCGCCCAAAATCCCAGCATGCACATGGACCACCTTTCCATCCGAGCAGATGAAATGCAGGTCAGCAAAGGCATTACGTTGCTAAATATAGATCATTTCAACATGGATTCATTTCAGGGAGCATCCATGAGTACTTACATCAGTACCTACCTGAGCCTTGCTAATTTGTCTCATGAGGAAATGAACATGTTCCCTGTGCGATATTTGGAGCACACTGCTCATCCTGAATGTGCCAAGAAATGGGCGTGTTCCTGGAGAATAGGATTGGTGCACCGGCAATCCAAGTTGGACGATTTTGTTGAACACAATCACAGAAGAGCAAGAAGCATGGATGAAAGAAAGCATTGCTTGCATGCAAGGTACAATCAACGAGTTGCTAATTCAGCGTTGCCAAACTGCTAAAAGTTTAGATTTGGACCAGAAACACTCAGATGGAAACAGGGAATAAATTTTTATGTAGGTTACCTAGTTTTTTGAAGAAGGATGAACAAGGTCCCTATGACCACATTGCAGAACTCGGACAAAATTGAGGGCTTTTGTGAGAAATCTGTGCAGACCTTTGGATGGCAACACTTTGATGACTTAGAAACTAGTTAGCTCGCGATGAGAACATCAAAGACGAATGAGAAAATTTAAGCATTTTGCTATTTTAAGATCACTATATCAGCGTATTTATGGTCTCTTAGATTATAGGGTAAAAGGCTAAAGAACCAAAATTACAAAGGGAATGATGCAACGTTTAGGTGAGATAAACAAATGCTTGAATTCAAGAGAATAAAATAATATAGAAATCTGATTTAGTGATGAATACGGTTTGAGTATGTTGCTATAGTTTTTAATGTTGGAGATTTACTTTATTAAAAAATGATAAAATATTTCTAGCGACAACTTCACTCTTCGCAAATATTTTGGAAAGGTTTTCTAACGTTACTTAACTTGCAATTGCCTGGAGGTTGGGTTTTTAACCATGGTCTGTAATTGTATTTAATAGGGTTTGAAACCATCGACCTCGGAACAAATCAGACTAATTTCAAATTGAATTCGAAAACAAATAATTTAATCGTAAGCACCTCAAATACTACCTAAAACGTCTCACGCTTCCCAAGTTGCTCGTGAAAGATACTTTGAATCCACCATGGACAAACAAAAAGCATTGTTGAGCATTTTCTATCAAAAGAAAGTAACTATGCAATTTATTGAGCCATTGGTAAATGTTTGAGCATTTTTCGCTTCTGTTTATTTTGCAAAACATAGCCAGGTCGAGCAATCCAGCAGTCCGAAATGTAATGAACATTCATGGTAGCAGTGATGTTGTTTCTTTGCCGTTAATAGTGTTGTGAATTATGACGTATCGGATATGAGAACATAGCCGTTGTCTCTTCCATTCCTCACAGAGCGCCAGGAAGTTTAGGCCCGCTGCCAGATCCTGCTCCACCTCCGCCTGCTCCGCCCAATCCTCCCCCTCCGGTCAATCCCGCAGGAGGTTTGTTCAAATTTGGAGGACCGCCCAAACTGACACCCGCTTGTCCGCCTTGACTGGCATTGGCGGCTCCACCTCCAGCAGACATGGTGTCCAAATTCTTCAACAATTGAGCGAGCCAATGCTTGGTCGACTTGTCATCCTTCAAACAGGCTGTGAAGGTATCGTCTCTAAGCTGGTCAGGAAGACATTGACAAAGCGCCTCACAAGCTCTGTAGAACATAGATTGACAGAGATATAATAAGGATCCACCATGAGGATCAAGAACCACTGAATGCTCTGGACTGGGAGGCTAGGGATGAGAATTATGATTTGCTACGGGAACTTGCCTTCTTTTGTGTTTCAATTTTCAATTCAATCTAATGCAAGAGTTAAAAGTTAAGCCTTTTCAACGTTAGGGGCTGAAAAACGCATCGAGTTAATGAGTGGTAAAAAATCCAAAAAAATACTGGAAGAGGGCTATTTCATTCATTCCGTGTAAGGTTATGTAGTCCGATTTAACTGAGCATACTTTTAACTCCGTAGTTTGAATGAGTTTAAAATTGAAATATAAACATTGGCAAGGTCTCATTTGCAGATGAACACAATAAATTTCTTCCTATTGGAAATCACATTCGTCATCACTAGCCTCATCGTCCAGAGGCATTCTGCGGTTCCTGTAAGATTTACTTACCTGTGATTATCAGAAAGGCGAAGGTAACATCGCACCACATGTTTCAAAAGTCTGGCAGAAGGTTCTTTCGCAAGAGAAAGGACCATTTTACCCTGAAAAGAAACACCAAAGACCGATCAAACACCAAGGTTCTTGCGCACATGATAAAGCGCTGTTACCAGAATCATGGCCACGTGGCTAAAACGATCGTAGGTCTGACAAATATAATACAGTCCAGTCTCGTCCAACAAGATCTTTTGGAGAATGAACGTGGCCACGGTTTTGGAAAGCTCCGAACCAGCCTCCATGATTCTAAGGCAAAGCGGGATGATCTCGGTGGTGAGGAGGAAATTGATCACTTCTTGCTCATCGGTCTTGACCAAGGCCCCGATCACGCCCAAGCTGGTCAAACGGAGATATTCGAAGGGTCTGGTCTTGGAGACGGTATGAAGGAACGAGTAAAGGTACAACGGGATGTGAGCCAACAAGAAAGCCGATCGCGTGTCGGGATGCGAAGCCACGCATTGGAGCAAAGCCAACGCGTTGCAAACCCTGGTAATTTAGACATGACAAAGTGTTACTAGGTAGATTTAGGGTGCTCATTTAGGCCTTACCGATTGGATTGATGAGCGGACAACACGGGAGGATTGATGGCCGGGTAGATATTGATGATCTCTTGGAGCAAAGCGGCGATGGTACCGAACGAGTTCCACAACATGGGCGCCAAATCCGGGACGACTTCGCGCTTCTTACTGGAAAGGAATACCGAGATGGCATTGAAAGACACTAACAAAAATAACATTCTCTTAGTTTAGACTTTCACATGATTTATAATTAATTGTGTTGGCATTGATTGCCGTTTTTGACATGCTACTGATCAAAAAAGGTAGCCTGGTGAAAGTAGTACATGGCACAAATTAATTGTAACTTGACAGATTTGGCAGTGCTCAAATTTGCCTTCTAGCTCCTCGAATTTTGTTTTCCTCATGACAAAAATTGTCTCCCAAGTTAAAACTCAATCCAATAACTGAGCAGGCATTAAATGAATGAGTTAGAAAATCTTGTTAAAACAGAGCTAACTCATTATTTCTGTGTGATTCGTTATGTAGGTCTTGATAGGTCGAGGGCGCTTTAATTTCAATTCTGTGTGTCCTCTCATTTTAAAGGATTTAGAATTTAAAATTTTTAAGCCGACTTTCACTTTTTTGAAGTGGTTCTTGGCCAAGGATACGATTGAAAATTTTGTTTTCAATCAACGCTACTTGTTTTCCTTGACAGAAATCTAGGAGGGTTGAAGATTTTGGCTATTCCGACAACATTCAAATTTAGTGAATGAGCAATCGTCAATATCAATGGATAGATGGATATACCTTATCCTCGTGGATAGTGCTTAAACAAAACTTATTTTCTTCGACATTCCAGGGAACTGTTCGATCTTTTTCGTTAATGCTTTTATGTTCTTTTATGCTTTTTTTCTGAGCCTCTCAACCGTGATCTGATAAAGGCTATCCGTACATTTGTCCATTGCCATTCCAACTAGCAGTAAGTATTAGCTCACTCTAGAAGATGACCGCAGGTTCTTCCATTTAAGCCGTTAAAGCCGTGATTCCTTCATGCAAATTAATACCACAACACTTTAATACAACAGTGTTTATTGGAGCTGGAGAAGGCAATTTTAAATACTATTGAGACCAGTTTTGGAACATGAATGCATACGTATTTGAATTCGATTAATTAGCTCACGGATAGTCACACCCCAAAACCGGTCTCAAAATTTTTTGGAGTTCAAAATTGACTTTTCAACTCAAATAAACACCGTGACAGGCTACTGGGACTCGGCAAACCCGGGATTCGATCCAACGAAACCCTAGATGGATGTGGATCGTTGACAAATGTTACTTAAAAATATTTTAGATGTCAAGCCAAAACTACCCGACAAGTTGAAAATTGACAATCCGATAGGTATGCATAACAAATTGGGGTTACCGCTTTAAAGGCCATAAATTAGCCCCTTGAACATACTATTTGAACCGTATCATGTACGGCAGGGGTCGCCAACCAGTGGGATGCGACCCACATGTGGGCCCGAAGGTGGTCGTTAGTGGTTCCAGGAGTTGTGGGGAAAGTCCAAAATAGTGGGGCCCGAGAGCATCCATTGAACTGTCGTCGTGGGTCCAAGCTCTTCGATAGTACATACTTGGGCCCATGAACCTATCAGGATTTGTTGGGAGGGCCCCTGACTACACCCAAGGTCCAAATCGACTGGCCTTGACCTAAAAGTCTCTCACCTGAGCTCTAACAGGGCGGTTTCTCGCGTTTCCGGCGACGACAGCTCTTGAATCCATTGATAGATCTGATTGCGGTCGACATTGGCCGCCGCTGCGGCCGAGGCCGTGGAACCGCCTGAACTCGCCGCATTGGCCGACATCACCCGCCCAACGAATAAGGACTGCTTGAACCCTGGATGGGATTCTGAATGGAACGGACCAGACAACGGCTATTATCGTCAATCAAGGCTCCTTAATCACGGATCTCTTGGGGTGCTGATGATCGGAGAACCAGAAGGATGCAGAGATGGGATGGATGGATGCTGGTTGGCACTTCTAGGTACTAGTGAAGACACTCTCTGGAAACGCAAGATGGTGACCCTTGGGATAGGAAGCTCGGCTACACACAAAACAAACTCGACTTTAACGGAGCAAGAATGAACCTTATGGCGGCGTTGCCGAGGCTTTTCCAACGATATTGCCAAAAGATGTTTGAAATAATGCCATTTCTTGTAGTGATGGAAACAATCCAATCTTCAATCATATTTACGATAGGTTGCCCAACTAGGTCTGCCAATTAGCCTTCAGCGTCTATCATTTGTCGGTTGAATTCCATGAGGAAAAAGGCTTTCTTCTGAAGGTGAGCGCAAGTGGCACCCCTTGCTTTATTCGTCTTTGGCTCAGGGGCGCTATGTAGGAGGAACTTGCTTCTTGATTTTGCAAGATGTTGTACTATGTGAGGGGTGATGGCAAACCTAAAGCTAGCAACATCGCGTGAGAAAGATTGAAAGATTGGTTTTTTCCATCAGTAATTTCTTGCCGTGTGGAAAATAACCCGCACTTTCTCAAAAAAATAATGCCACTTTCTGCCAAATTTTCAAGGAAAAAATAATAGTTTACCTTGGGCGAACCTTTCCTAATTGTTTTTTCTCATAACGAGATACGTTTGTTCTTGTCATCTTACATCGAAAATTTTTGATTTCTTTTTTGTTTTTTTTTCTATTTTTCTTGCTACTTCAAATTTTCAAAGCTATTGAATTTTCTTTTTAGTCAGATGCCAAAAGTGGCAACAAAAATCACCATCTAGCATCGCTCCCTTTTGCAGGACGAAGTGGCAGCCATTAGTGATGGCTTCAAGCATTTTTTTCCTTTTTAGAGGAGGGACTTTAAGAAATTATCGTTGAGACTACAAAAGGCTTTCATGAATTTTTTAGGAAGGGGCAGTTGTTAAATCTTAGAGTTTTCTTAGACATATGTTTTAGTTGCTGAAAAGACGAAAGAATACGCTGAGATCAATGATGTGAAGTTCGAATTTGTAAAAGCTCGATCGTTCGAGTTTCGACAGAACTGGTGGCTCGACTCGGGCTTCGGCCGATTCTGCACGGATTCAAGACAGAAAGTAGGTGCATTCATTCTTTAGATAACTTGAACCATTATGTCAAAATAGGTTGAAAAGAAATAATTGTCAAGGCATGTTATCTTAAACTGAATGAACATATAAAGTTTTATAGGGAGGACAAACTTTTTTGGTCATTTGCAGGTAGAAAACGAACTTTTTTTGGCAATTTTTTCGTAGAAAACAAGCTATTTTTGACCATTTTAGGTGGAAAGGTTAGGTTACAATAGGCTTTTTTTTGGCTATTTTTGGGTGAAAAACAACCTTTTTTATCATAAATCATCAATTGTTTGAACAGTTTTAAGTGTTTCAATACCGTTATTTGAAATGCACACCTTCACAAAATCTCTTAATTTGTCATTAAAAATTGCCATTGATAGTCTTGGTATTTGAGCCTAGACATTCAAGGAGCACAGCTAACCACCGTAGAGAGACATTCTGATTTTAAATAAAGAAACTTTAGCTAGAATTTTAATCACCTCAAAAACTTCCCCTTGTTCTTAACAGCTTAAAGTCGATGTGTTTTATTTAGACCGTGCTCTCGTCTTCAAAGATTACAAGTCAATAAAGGGAATACACATTTAATAATCCTCTAAGAATCTAAGTTCACATTGAAAATGAAACATGACGGTGTACAGGGGCAAAAATACTCCACGAAAGGCATGGGTTGGGTGATGAACAGCTTTGACACTCTTCGGGAGACCCAAAATCGTTGATTTGATAGTGAAAGTATATCTTCCACGGAAAGGCCATAAGAGGTGTGATTCTTTTGGTGTCAAACGGTCAAAAATGCGAGATGAGTGCTTCGAATAGTTCTCTTTCTTTCAGTTTTCGGAACAATCCCAACGATCAACGAAGAAAAGTCAATTCAGTCACACTACATGTATCACTAAGAGCGGGCACTCCGCTCCGTTTCCACCAGACATTCGCGCACGAGAATGCGGGCATATACAATGCCGCGTTTTAATCTCTCGGCACTTGATTTAGAGCCCGCATAAGTGGGACGAATATCCTTGCTCATCTCTTCAATGACTGACAGGAGCTGTTGATATTTAGACTGTGACTGAGGGTCCAAGGCATTTGGATTCGTAATGGATGCCGGGAGGGACTGAAATAAAGAGGACACATTAATGGGAGAACTCGAATAAAAGTGTCAAAGGAGCTGAAACATAGTACCAAAATGGGAAGTATTTAGCCGGATTTCCAAGCAACGGCAAAACTAACCCGACTTCATCGGGTAGAACTCCTTACATGCCAAAAGAAAAAAAAATGTGTATGTGACTTAAAGTTCATCAAATAAAGGGACTCTTGTCATTGGAACACTATGACTTAGCACACATTTCCTTGAAAGGTGAGTCTCAAATCAATGAGTTTTTAAGCGGGATTTAGGTTTTCGAGGTATGGGTCCCCTGTATCTTTTCATGGACCAAATCAAGGACAAATGGCCCCTTGCTTGGATTAGGAAGACTACGGTTTCCAATTGTCAGCCAAAATGAAAAGGTTTGTCTTCTCAAAGCTATACTGAAGAGAGTGAAGAATGCATGAGCTAGCCCCTTAATTGTTAAAACAATTGCCAGAAAAAGGCTAGCTCATTCATTCTCAATACGATTGCACTTAGGTTTTAGAGAGCATAACTTTTGACTGGGATGCTCGATTGACAAGCGCAAAACAACCTAAAAAAATTTGGAAGTGATCAGCTGTAAGCCATGAACGGTTTTTCTTGTTTTGATTTCAACATATAAATGCATTCGAGCTAGACCTCATCTCAATCCTTCTTCAAGACGAACTTGATGAAACGAATTTTTCGTAAGTAGAGAGGCTGAACCCTTAATTTTGGCAAGCTGCTCGTACAGTATTTTTTCTCCTTGTTATCATCCTGTCGCTCAATCAGCAAATGCAAAATCAGTCTCCACCCATAGTCTCGCAAATATCGGATTGTTCCGAGTATCACTTACGCTAATGCCGTTTTGCGTCGGGATCGGGGTGGGCGTGGGAGTAGATCGTGAGCTATTGGAAGCCTTGGGCGTGCCAATGGGCTGGGGTGTGACCGAGGGCGAAGCTCGTTGACGCGAGGAAGATGCGGCTGCGGCCATGGCTGCATGAGCGGCGACTGCGGATTGCTGTTGTTGGGCTGCGGCGGCTGCATTGGCCGCAGCCATGGCCAGCATCTGAATCTCATCGAGGTTCAAATTGGACATATTCATGATGAATCTGAAATGACAGAGGGATCAAGATTCGAACTGCCATAACATGATAGGATGCTTTCAAACCAACCTGGGATGAGTTCCGTGTGGAGTTATTCAAGATTCTTGAAATATGTGGATCTAATCCTCGAAACAAGCCTCTCTAATGCACGATGGGACTTGGAACTTGAACTGGGAAACACCGGGTGTTGATCCAATTTGCGATTTTTTTCCACAAGGAAATTGATCCGACTGCCTCCGATTGACCGAGATAGATTGGTACCAAACACTCATATTCACGCACGCACTCACTCACTCAGTCAGTCAGTCGGTTGCTGTCTTGCACAAAGAGTAACGAGTGCAAGGAATATTACAGGGGAGGGAAGCAAGGAAGACGAAAAGGAGAAAGAAGCCTGCGCCTGCCGGCTTTATCCCAGGAACACGATGTCGAAATCAAGCGAGGATGAGACAGAAGCAATAAACGAAGGTCCATATTGGGCTTTGGTGTACCATTTTCACTCTGTTTGTAAGGAAGACTGAGATTGAGACAAGTAGAATGTAAATAAAACCAAAGGTGAACGCAACAAAAATAGAATATCGGAACCATTGCGTTAGCAGAAATGTTGTAGCTATCATTTCAATTGTATTTCTGAATAATGATAGTAAAAAATCAATGAAAGTCTACAAAATAAAATAATATTAATCCTTATTGCGTGTATGATTACTAGGCGTAGGGACATGAACTTAGGAAGAATAAACTTATTCGTCTTTTTTCATCTTTTTCGTCTTTTTGGCCTTTATTCGTCGCGAAATTTTTTCGTCTAATTTGGATTTTATTCGTTTTTTTTCGTCTAATTGGCCAAAATTTTGGATTTTCTTAGATTTCAAGCACTTTCAGCGGTTTTTTTCCAATTTTTCAACCTAATAAAAACTTCAAAGAAAGTTCAATCCCACCAATTATAAGCCAATGTAATTATCAGTTGCGGTTTTGCACAAACAAAATACAATCCGCCACTTAAAAATTAACTTGTACTCGTAGAGTTGCTCGACAGACACAGAAAGAAAAGTTTTCTATTGGGTTGAAAAGGCCATCAGAACAACTATTGGATTTTCAAATCTGATTTCAAGTATAGCTGTACTAAAAGCGTTCCTTTCAAAAGGCATTTTTAACTCTTGGTTTTTATTTGACATATGAACTACTGGCTAATTCTTGCTCGTTGGGTACTTCCTTTTTTAAATTTTCTAGATTTCGCCGTTTTTGACAGTCAGATCAGTTCAGACAGATTGGTCTTTATCAATAGGGACACACATAACGTCTATTTTGTGGGAGCAGCTTTAAAGGTCTTTTTTCGTCTGGACGGGCATACAATTTTTCTTCTTTCTTTTAAGATAGGTTCATTGGCCTTTTTGGGAAATTAATTCAACTTTTTCCATCTTGCAAGTATCTTTTTTTCCTTTTTTCCGTCTGTTGGGAACTTTTATTCCTACTTTTTTTTTGTTTAATCAGTCAATTTTATTCGTCTTTTTTCGTTTAATTAGTCAATTTTATTCGTCTTTTTACGTTTAATCAGTCAATTTTATTCGTCTTTTTTCGTTTAATCAGTCAATTTTATTCATCTTTTTTCGTTTAATCAGTCAATTTTATTTGCCTTTTCCGTTTAATCAGTCAATTTTATTCGTCTTTTTTCGTCTAATTTGACAGTTTTATTCGTCTTAACTTCCTGTCCCTAATGATTACACATTGGATATTCACAGATGTATGTCACGAGTTTGATACAAAAGAATGAAATCAGATGGGCCCATTTTGGGTTAGAGTTAAAATATCAACTTAGACCGTCCTCTACTTTACCTTTTGGCAAGGGGACAAAAACCCACTATTAAAGTGCTTCAATAGATACACTATCCCAACAAAACCTTTGTGGCGTTTTAATGAGATGACTTCACTAAAAAGATATAATCACATCAGCATATGGAAAATAATTGCAATCATGCCAAAATGTGGCACCAAAAATCCCAATTTGACAACCATAGCTGAATGCAATCAGAGAGGTAATGCCAGTGGGGGGTTTAAGCTGATATCTTGCACGCCTACAACAGAAGCCTGTAAATGTTTCAGAACAAATGTTTAACCATGATTACGATGATAGGTGCCAAATTACAGGAATCTCTGTTCGAACTTCAGGACAAATTTTTGATATTTAATGCTTGTTTGTGAGAATGAGGCTTGAGTCATCTTTTAAAATTTGATACTCCTTTAAAGACATTTAGTTTGAAGCAAAAAATATTCGCAAGGGCCGTTTTGGACGACTCTCAGCCATCTTCGCAGCCTGTTGTGAGTAACATGGAACAGATAGAGACAAAAAATAGGAAGAAGGCAGCCGGCAGCTTGAAGATTGTAGACTGTGGACATTGATTGAATTAATGATGCATTATCATCCAAAATTTGTTTCAGGGTGTCAAGAGAGATCAATTGAGTATTGGGGATGGAAAATTTCTCTCTTCATTTGAAAGGCTTCAATGCATGTGTTCGTAATGCTAAATTCAGGCATCGACATGTCAAAAGAAATGTGTTCACCGTGTAACGCATTGTTTATATATTTTGATATTGTTGATATTTTGAAGCGAACAAAACTTCTTTCGACTTGAAGGTGGATTTGTGGAAGACCACATTCTACAATCAAATATTTTATTTTCATCATTTTGGTGGCTTTCGAACTGAAAACAATTCATTTTAAGAGATCAAACATTATCATCCACATTTTTAGACTCTTATACGAATCCGTAGAAATTACATCATTAATTATGCTCTTGAGAACCCCCCAGGAAATTCTAGAATTCTCCTGGCAACAGATTACGATCAACATCATTAGTTCATCACAAAGACAGAAGTAAAAGTGTTTTAGTTTGTGACTTATTGTAACATATATTAAGGCAAAATTGAACCATCCTTTTCAGGGTGCATTATTTACTGTCGCATATCTTTATGAACGGCTTCTGTGTGACAAACGTTTTGAATATGGGTCTCTTGCTGCTCTCGCCATGATTTAATCATGGGCTTAATGTCGTCCAGTGGGTAATTGATATGATTGGACACGAGGAAGAGCTTCTCGATGAGTCCAAATTGGGTCTTCTCCAAAGTACAGAGGTTCTCCGTTTGGCAGTAGTCCGGATCGAACTCGAAAATAGAGTTCATCTCAAAGGGAGGATATTTCTTGCTCCCTACCAACAAAATGTGAAACTCCGTTATCGCTTCCACTATGTTTAAGAGCGTGTTCTCGTGGAAGAACTTGTCATAATTCATGCTTTTCACCGGACGTCCAAAACGATCACGTTTAATCCTTTCAAAGAGAGTGTCCAAATGACCGACTTTATGCATGAACTTGCCATAAGCCTGGGTCACATGATAAAATTTCTTCAACTGTTTCATAGAGCCCAAGAAATCTTCCCTTAAGGTTTGAACATTGGTCTCCAACGTGTTGGTTCCATTTGAAATGCTTTTGGCAGCATCTCTATGCAGAATATCAATATTGTCGAGGATATCATCAAAGGAAACAGTTTCGCCGCACAATTCACATGATCGTAGGAAAACCCCACTAGCGCAAAGTGCTGCCAGAGCCGCTTTGGAACTTATGGCTGAGCCAAATGTGCAGCCAAAAGGTGGACTGAAGAATGCCGTGGCGCACATTAGAGAAGCTCCAAAAACGCCCACAGTCTCGCACCAAATAGAGAGCTCATTCACTTTGAACTCGCATATTTCCCGACATTGCTCATTGAGAGCCTTTTGGCTATAGTTCGTGTTTCGACGATGTCGGAAATCACCGACAAACTCATTCAAGAACAGATCCGAGAAACCAGAGAGAAAAGACTCATCTCGAAACGTGTCTGGTTTTGAAATCCCGGCCCTGAGTTCATTGTCGATCCCACAAAGCTCTTCAATGGCCTCCGTTTCTTTCAATTGATGCGCTTTAAAATCTTCCAAAATGGCAGAGGTCTCCACATCGGGATTCTTAGTGATGGCTTCAAATACAAAAAGCTCTCGCACCTTGGTTTGTGCCAGTTGCAACGAGGTGAGAGCTTCCAGCTTGCAGAACTTCTTGGGAGCCAAGCGAATGTACGCAGATTTGCCGGCAATCATTTCGAAAAAGGTCATTTCCAGCTCTGAAATAACTTCCGACACTTTTGGACGGCTTATCAGTTTGACAAACATGTCCCTGATGCCATTGCCATCAGTGATATGGTCGTAGACAAGCTCCAAGGAGGCTAAATCCAACCATGAGCGTAGGTAGACATTCTTGAGGCCAATTTCAAGAGTCACCTCATTCATCTGAGTTTTAATTTCCTCATCTAAACTCACAACTTGCTCAGTAAGGCCTGTCAGAGTGCCTTCAATTCTTTTCAGTTGGCTCTGAGAGTCCTTATAGATCATCTTGATCTCCGTTACCAAATCCCGTAATCCACGACCTTCTTTGCATTTGGCACAAGCATCTGAGCCTTCGCAGTAAGGTGATAAAGCCGCTAAACTGGCTCCAACCACAGCCCCCAAATTCTCAAATCCCTCCATAGAGAGCCCATTGGAAACCAAGGGCCCGGTTAAAGAGGCTAAAGCCGTACATTTAGCTGTAACGGGTGCCTTCAAGGCGATGCATTTGCGCCGGCACTCTTCAGCCTCTCTTTTGCATTGCAAATCTCCCTCCAAACAAACTTGATTTCCCAGGTTGTCTTTGAACGTTTGGGAGACGATTAGAGATTGCGGTTGAAGAAGATTGAATGGTAAGGAACTGGAGGCACAAAGATAAAAGACTAATAAAAGCCTGGCCGATAAATGAAAAAGATTCATGCTGAGGAAAGCTTAATATGGTGTGTCTTCAAGGAGTTTTCAACGTGTTTTGGAATGGGGACAGCGTGAATTTGTTTTGTTTGAGCTAAAACTAGGAACGACTAGGGTTCAATAGCCATTATTTTGTTTTTGGTACAGAATGAATTTGCATCATTTTTACAGCTCAATTCAAGAAGGCTAAATTGTGATAAATGACTTAAAATGGCCAATAGACCTATATTTCAGACTTATCCGAAAAGTTTTGAGCTCAGCTCAGGTCCACTTCCCACCACCCTGAACGAATCAAACGAATCAAGCACAGAGTTGGAATCAAGCAACTCTTATCAGTAGGGACGGGCAAATATGGTAAAAAGATTTTTGGTAACATAAACCCATTTTTCCGCACTTTTGCACTTTTCACCTTTATTTGCACTTTTTATTTACGTTTTTGGCCAAAATTGACAAATTGTTAAGAAAATGAAGTGGCTTTTGAAAGAATTTTTAGTTTCAAGATCAAATTTTGAACTAGTCGAAAAAGCTTGCATTTGCAATCAACCATTCTTAGCACCTTGAAGAAATATGTGCATTTCAGACGCAGACCTCACACTTTATTCACCATCTTGGCTTGAACTATAACATCCTGTTTACTAAACTAAAGATTAGACAAAAGAATCTCATTGCATGCAATCAACAAATAGCAAACCTAAAGAAACTCATGTTTTGGTAATGGAAGGATCTACTAACAATATAGATTGCAGAATTAGGTTTGCTGCCTACAAAGATCGCTATTTATAAAAAGGGCCGTCCGTTATAAACTTAAAATCATCAAGCTAAGGATACATCAATGTAGCAGTACACATTGTTTAATTGACTCGAAGATATTACTTTTAAGTTCCAAAAGTATTTGAGAACAGTTTTGATGTGATGAGACAATGAATGCCACATTTGAAATTGAGTTCTGGTAATTAGGCCATGGGTCAAATATTGAAGTAATGCCACTAAAAACATGCTTAAAACACATTTATGACTATTTTCTTTGATCTAATTGCTAGGTACACGTGGGTATTTTTCTGTTCAATTTTGAATGTCTATTTTTGAAGGACAAAATTGGAGTGATGTAAAGCCAGATAAAACAATTGCTAAATATACAGTCAGGAGCAAAAGTATTCGTAACCTCGAAAATTTTATTGATTTTTAAATGATACTCGATTTTTGAAAAATACATTTAAGAACCATTTTGCTCCTTAGTTATTTTTTTATCTTTTAAAAGCTATGATACTTTTCTTTTTAAAAATTTACAAGATTTTGGTTAAAAAACTGCTCAGAACATGTTTTAGACCAAGAGCAAAAGTATTCGTAACATTTTGTCAATAGTTTATTGAATGCCCTTTTTGCTGAATTACACTTAAGAGACGTTTTTTATAATCATTTACAAGATTTTTACATACATCTGAAGGAATGTTAGCCTATTCTTCATAACAGATTTGCTCCAGTTCGTCAATTGTCTTTGGACGTCTTGCACGGATACGGACTTTTAATTCTCTCCAAAGGTTTTCAATTGGATTAAGGTCCGGATTCATAGAGGGCCAGTCCAAGACCTTAATCCGATTGTCCTTCAACCATTTCTTGACCAAAATGCTGTTGTGCTTAGGGTCGTTGTCGTGCTGGAAGACGAACTGTCGACCAAGCCGAAGTTTCCACGCTGAACTCTGGAGATTCTCAGCCAAGATACTATCCCAATAGTCTTCTTTTTTCATTGTCCCATGAATTCTCACGAGGTTACCGGTGCCTTTGGCGGAAAAGGAGCCCCATAACATGATCGATCCTCCACCGTGCTTGACCGTAGGGATGGTGTTTTTTGGATGAAACGCTTCTCCTTTACGTCGCCAAATCCTTTGAACATCGTTGTGACCAAAAAGCTCAACCTTTGTCTCATCTGACCAAAGAATCCTAGACCAAAAGTCACTGGTCTTGTCAAGGTACTTCTTGGCAAATTCCAAACGAGTCTTCAAGTGTCTATCCTTGAGCAAGGGAGTCTTCCGTGGGCGACAAGACTTCAATCCTGCTTTGTGAAGTGAGCGAGCAACAGTAAACCTCAAGATGGACAATCCATTTTCACTGAGGCTGTTCCAGATGTCCTTGACCGTTGTTCGAGGATTATTTGTGACCTCTCTGACAATCTTCCTCTCAAGTCTGGCTGACAGTTTCCTTGGACGACCGGATCTTGGGAGGTTCTCAACCGTTCCGTTCTTTTGTGCCTTCTTCACGACGTACTGAATCGTTGAAATCGGGATGTCCAGAAGCTTCGAAATGGCTCTGTAGCCCTTGCCTCCATGATGAAGACTTACTATCTTCAACTTCAAGTCCTTGTCGAGCTCCTTGACCTTGGTCATGATTGGCTGACTGTGAAGCAATTGTTCAATTCCGTAAAATTTATAAGATCCAAGAAAGATCTAGAAAATCTTGGAAAAAAGGAGACTAAATGACTTTTCTCCGGCTTTCCAGAATATTCTACATCTTTCGATCAATTTTTTCTGATGAAAAATCTGTTTATAAACCTATTTTGTTAACTTTTTTGCGCGTTACGAATACTTTTGCACTATCTAAAATTTTATTTTTAATAATTAAAAGTTAGTTTCAGACATTTTTATAAAACAATTGCGGGAAACTGGTATTATTCTTAATCGGAAAAAAATATTACAGTCTTACAAACTTCTTAGCATAGTATTTAATTGGATATAAAGGATTTTCTGGTTTTCTCGTCACGTTACAAATACTTTTGCTCCTGACTGTATAAGAGAGGCGGCATCAAAAGCGTTGAGCACTTCGAAAAATATTCAAGGAATTCCTTATTTCATACTTTTCATATTAAGACTTGTTACTAGTTTTAAAGAAACTGTTTGTCTTTCAGGTCAGGATAATTCTACCAAACCTCGATGTGGTCTCGATTCCAAGAATGTGAAGACTCTAGACACACTCGAGTCCATAATCGAAACCAAATTTGACTTGATCCGCAAGCTCATTGACGAATCGCGGCGAGATGTAACTAAAGATAAGGCCAAGGCCTACAATCAAGGCCAAATCTACAACCTTCTCTTCCTCGGAGCTTGGATAATTGAGATCGTTGGCGATTGGGTGACAAACAATCGCACTTTCGACAACTTTAACGGTCAAGAAGACATGGTCTTGTCCAATTATGGCATGACCATGACTTTGGGGATCGCTGATCAAGCTTCAGCCATCTTTGGCGGGCTTCCCAATCCTGCTGACACGAGGAATTGCTTCTTTGTGGAAGATTTCATCAAAATTTCCGATGCTTTCAAAGGCGTTCGACTTCGGACTTGTGACAAAAGCTTTGACGACCGTGCCTCAGATTTTGAGTTCATCATCAAGGCCAAGATGTCTTGCGTGTTGGACAGTTTAGAGGACTCCTCAGCTGAATTACGCTGGATTTTGGATGAGTTTTTAACGGGTGTGTCTCTTCGAAATCAGCTTTTGGACGAGGCGGAGCCAAATGAGGAGGATTCGGAACAAAGTGAGGAGGACGAATCGGAGGAAAATGGGGATGAATCAAAACAAAATGATCAAAAAGACGGGGACGATGACCTACCTTAGTACGATTTTGACTGCTTTATATAATATGAGTGTTAAGAGTACAAAGAGTGAATACATATTTTATGATGTAATGAAAAACTTGAAGTCTTATTTGGGCTTTGTTTACTAGACACCTCAACAAGGTTTAAAGGTGTTAAGTAATGGGGATGGCTTTTACTTCAAAGATTACGCCAAGAAAATGCAAAAGAACGAGTTGGAAAAATGAGTGTTTCCGCTATATTGCTCTACTGATCAGAGGACACTTTTCCCTGTGTTCCAGACTGAAAAAAAACATAAAAGAACGCGATTCTTTTTATTAGCCGAAACAAAACATGAAGATTCACAAGAAATGTACACATTCTGACATTATTGTTAAACATTTTTCATTTCATTGCAGAAACAAACGGAGCAAATAAGTTTGTCCACTTATAACATAATAAAGAGTCATGTTTCATTTGTAGAAATCATTTTTTTATAAGTTCTTGAAACAGAGTATCTCTTGAGAGCCCAAAAAATTCTTCTTTGACCCATCAAGTTTGATTTTTGCCTAAAATCATTATTTTCCTCTTTTAAAAATAGTTAATCCAATGTTTCGAACAATGCACAATCTGAAGGATTGCCATAATCCAGTTTTTTTCTTGATCACTTCAAAATTGGAGTTTAAAGCACCAATTTATGGTTTATAAATACTGCCAGATTCCTTAGATGATTAGGTAGATATTTCTAAAATAAAACTATTTCTCCAGGATTCGCAGTGGAGTTCATCAGTGTCCAAAAAGACCTCCTCCAGCCCAATAGACCTCAAAAGACATAATTATGCCTTAGGTTAAAGACTAATTGTCTTCCAAAGAACCAATCATATACCCAAAAAGAGTCTAGTCACGGGTGCGAATTTGAACATCCAGATGGCCTGCTTATGATTAAGCCATCATTATCGATGCAATCTTCGAAGATTTCGCTGTCATTTCAGTCCCAATCATTCCCGAAGACTGTCAAGTCAAGGCTAGTGATCATCTGATAGATTGACAGTCTCGACTATCCTCCCCCTAATTTGCGTGTTGGATGCCATTTCCAATAATGGCATACAAAATAGGTAAGCAGGTTCATATCACCTATCGCAGGTGTATATAAACCATTATGGGCTTAGGTATCTTTTAAGCGATCCTTTTAAAATGTTCTCTTGTCTTAGCTGAATTTGAAAAAACTATTCTGTGGCAGAAACTTGCCAATAGAAGAAGAAACCTTTGTCAAAAAAAGATAAGGCAAGCCAACCATATCATCAAAGAAAGACGCAACCAAATACGGAAACGAGACCAGCATTTCAATTCTTATTCAGATTTTTTCAAAATCAAGTCAGATTAACGGTACTCGCCTTGACGACCTTTAATCTGACTTGATTTGCGACATACTTTTGAAATATTCTTATGTGCGTTAACATGCAACCCAAGGGACATTTTCTCTACGACTGATTAAACAACAAAAGAAAGGAGAGCGTGCTTTGCTTTAAATCTTAAAAAAGGTCAAATGAATAACCTTTCTTTTAACCTTTTTCTCTTGCATTTTTGCAAGTCCCGAAATGAAGTGTTTCGTTTGAACCGTCCAGACGGTTTTTTGATTCGATGCCACAAGAAAAGTCAGTTCTGCTTTAAGCAATTACCTAGCACGGTGTTTTTTTGAGTGTGAGAAGTCATTTTCAAATTCCAGATACTTTTGAGACCACTTTTGAGATGTGAACGCAATGCAGAACATTTATTTGTATTCGGTTAAATAGGTTACGGGCAAAAACTCTATAATGTTACTTAAAACATACTTAAAACCAAAAATTTGAAAATTTACTTTGTCTTTAGTTTTAGATGTACTAAGAGTAGTGCTGCTCTGAAATATTTTGTATCTTTTTTCAACGGCTTTTTCTTTTAACATACTCGAAGGACGAAACGGGAGGGTTGTTACATCAATTTAGACAAACGGCTTAGTAGAATTTGACAATATTTTAGGTAAACTCACCCATATAGCTACTTAAGAATTGACCGGAAGTAAATGTTCAAAAAAAATGTTTTTAAGTTTGTTTTAAGTGACCTTATATCGTGTTTTTGCCCGTGATCTAATTAACAGAATCTAGATACAAATGCAGTATTGCATTCACACGTCAAAACTGGTCTCAAAAGTTGTAGGAATTTGAAAATGACTTCTCATGCTCAAATAAACGCCGTGCTAGATTATGAAAGTACTTGGTCTCTCCTTTTGATCTGACAATTCAAATCCCTCCAGTTTTGAGTTAGTCCCTAAGAGACCTTCACAAAAACTACTTTTAACCACTTCTTAATATGGGAAGTAAAAGAATGCAAAGTAAAACAAAAGCTCTACTAAAAATTTCACACGTCCTAGAGCTGCTCCACTAACTTCTAAACAAAAGATATGCCCTTCTGTGAACAGTCGTGTCAAATTTAATTGTACCTTTCATTCATGTTCACAAGCGTGATATTTCCTGCAAGACTGCTTGGTTGGTCATGTTGATGAAGTTGTAAATTTCGAAATAATTTCCGAAGCATTTTACGATTCCAATCTTTGTAGCATTCTTCCCATCATTTGCCGTGGTTATCTTTGCAGGTGAGTTCGATATAAAATGAATTTGGACATCTAATAGCAAGAAATGATAAAAAGACAAACAATGATCCGTACATTGAAGCCTACAATTTAATCAACTTATAATTTCGACATGTTTAGGTTTTAAGCAATGTGCCAGGACCAAATGTTAGTTTTTTCCTTCTTTTCGGCCTCATGGCTGATTTTTAGTGGAATTAACAAAAAGTACATTTGTAAAAAAGACCCAAAAACATCGAACAGGGGTTTACATCAATCGGTTTCTCTTGCAGTGTCAATTCACTTCCTTTTATATGTTTGTAAACTTTCGTGTTTTGTGTGATTGTTTTCGTCATAACCGCCAATGGCTCGTTTTCATTACTATTAGTTTAAAATTTTCCTAAAATTGCTCGCAAAAAATCCTGAAATGGTGAAAGTTTATGGCTAAAAAAGTTCGATAAACTAACATCCCCTTTTAATTCATCAGGGCAAATTTTCTCCACTCACTTGGCTGAAACTCGATTTGATTGGACCTCATGTGGTTCCTTCCACAGTAAAACCCAAAAGATTCTTCAACGTTTTGATGCCCTGATTCTCCACAAACTGCATAAGATATTGGATCTCATAGATCAATCAAGACAAGTCATCACTGAAGACAAGAAATTCGAGCAAAAGAAGGCCTTAAGCTATGGCCTTAGTTTGGGCGTTGCATGGCCTTTGAATCTGTTTTCAAATTGGCTGGAAAACAATAGATCACTGACCAATTTCAACGGAGACTTCACGGATGTGCTCGAAATCGGGATGATCATCTTTTACGGAATTGCCAATCAGAAATCTCGATATTTGGGGGCGATCCCGGATCCGGAAGATTCGCGTACTTGCTTCACTGTTGATGACTTCAATGCCATTTCTCAACGATTTGGTGGTATCAATTTACCTACATGTCAGAAGATTTTGCCTCGTTTAAATGATTTCGAGTTGGTTCTCAAATCTCAGATGCAATGTCTTTTACAAGAGAGCTACTTGGTCGATGTTTCGGCTGAGTTGACTTGGAATTTGGATGAGTTTTTGTCTGCCGTGTATTTTAGAAATGAAATCATTGGTCATTGAAAGAGGGTGACATTGTAATTACTCTGCACGTTAATAACATTCATTCAAAGCTTTCGTGTATCCTGGATTCAAGTCAGTTTGAAATTCCTGAAATAAACTCTTAGGTCTATCAAATACCAAATGCTTTCTTCATAAAAGTAAAGTTGCTTTTCAGTTATGTATAATGCATTGCCATTAGCATAAAACGTCTGCATTATTTGGTTAGCTGTTGAGGGTTTTTGGAAGAATTATAGATTCATATTAAAAATTATAGACAAAGCATATTAGTTGGAGTAAAAATAACCATTCTCAAGAATAGGCTGAGTGCATAAGCTTTCAACTTCGTCTCATATTCTTCATCTATGTTTCTAGATATGCTTTTACTGTACCTCCAAAAGCCCTCAACAGCTGACCTATACTTGCAGTCACCGGTTGAATTTGTGTACCAAAGGTCGTCAGAAATTAAAATTACTTTTTTGTTTTACGGTGTATGTATCACGATATTACGTAAATCATGGGAAATTTGTTTGAATTTGAACAAAGCAATAAGACTAAAAGTTCCAACAATTTAGTTCTCAAAAGAAGGACTCCAAGGTGACTTTCTGGGGCTAAAGCAAAACAAAGTGGACTGTTCTTTCTTTTAATATTCACCCAGTCTCGAAGTAATGAAAAAAATTGTTCTTTTAGTGAGAGTAGGAAAATTGATCATGCATCTTGTAGTGATCTAAATTCTAAAACTCGTTTCTCTGCATGACATAATTGTTGACCGTTTTGTGATTAAATTCAATTGATTATCGAAAGCTTATTCCAACTACAGTTCTCTCGTTTCAAGGAAAATTTAGTAATCAGAAGTTAAACAGGACTATGGCATAATAAAACTTTTTTGGGGGATGAATATTTGTTGAAAATCGAGTGCAGAAAAAAATCCTTTCAATATAACTCTTATCGGGAAAACCTAAGAAAGAGCAACTAAGAATCGAATTGCACTTCGCCTAGTCTCCATTTTGGCTGTTCCAAGGATCACGAAATATCTGGACGCATCTGCTAACGGCAAAAGCCGTTTTTCTTTTTATTTCGGGCCCAACAGGAGAAAAATCTTATGAAAGCATCCATCCAACTAGTAATTTGAAGTCCGTGTACCAATTTTCAAAATGATTGACTAAAATTTATGTTGGTGAGAGTAATTTGAAGTAGTGATGGATCAAAAGCGCTTTCCCTTTTGTAAAGTTGCGATTACCCAACATCGAATTCATAACCAATTCATATTTTTACAGTGAATTTTGCATACATGTAATTTGGTAGTCAGCTGCTTTCGTAGTTGGAAAGCCATCAAGGCCTTAGCAAAGTCAAGATAGACTACATCAACTGACTCGTGACTTTCGAGCCCTTCAATAATCTGCTCAATATGGTAAACCAGTTGGGTTACTGTACTAAAATGGGCTCGAAACCCATGCTGCCCTGAGGGAATAATATCATGGGCTTCCAAATACTCAACAAGCTTGGACTTCATGATCTTCTCAAAGACCTTTGCAATACTGGAAGTCAGAAAAATGGGCCTAAAATTACTAGGGAGTGGCTTATCTCCGCCCTTAAAAATTGGAACAACATGAGCTACTTTTAGATAAGAGGGAAATTTCCCCTGATCTAAGATGCAACGCATTAAGTAGGAGAAAACAGGGGCAAGAATCTGTGAACATTTCATCAGAAACTGAGATGTCACACCATCGGGTCCAGGATACCATATTATCTAATTGATTATAATCCTGACTAGTTTGATCACGTAATAGGAAAACGACCCCAACTACAGTAGAGCGTTAAAACGGGAAAGAATTTAGACTCGTGAGCGAGTTACACCGATTTTAATTCGGATCATCCTGAATTTGTAATAATAGGGAATCGAAACACATAGATGGCGTCCTCTAAATGGCTCACTGGGCGACATCTTTCCTTCATTTATTTTGTCTATCACTTTTGCATATCCTCGAGGCGACGTAATTTCTTGATTCGTTTCCATTCCCCCGTAGAATAGTTCATTTGGAAGTGGGTTTCCACTATCATTCCCACAAATTGATTGCCTTGTTGCACATTCTCTTGGTTTTCCGATAACTTGATGGTCACAACGTTGCCTAAAAATGGAATAAAAAATGGGTCAAATTAGAGCACTCTAGGTCAAAGAAACCATCATTCTGCTTCTTAAAATAGATATTCATGAGTAGGGTCCGGAGTTTGAACGAAAACGGCAAAAAGTGCACTCGTAAGTAATTTTTTTTCCGACAAAAGTTGGAAAATGCCGAAAAAGTCGGGAAAAATGTTGAAGTAGTTGCAAAATTTGGCACTGTTGCACCCTGATACTATTTTGCAGCATATTATGTACATCTGGTGCCCATTTTATAGGGCTTTTTTCTAGGAAAATGACTATCATTGGGAAAAAGCCTCTTCAGAGAGACAATTTTATTTAAATAATGGCCAGAATTTAACCATAACTTTGGAAAAGCGCAAAGAATCTTCAAAAAAATGTGGAATTTTTCTTTCTTTTTGAAATACACAAGATATGTCAAAAAAAGAATAAATTTTCCATAAAAACACAGTTGAAAAAATTAGCAAGAGTTAAAAAATAAAACGTTAACGTAAGAATGTGCAAAATATTGAAAAACTCGCTTAAAATTACGAAATAGTTACAAAAGCTTCAAAATAGGAAAACTTGTGACTAAAAAGTTTTCAGCTAAAACTAATTGCCCGGTCCCCAATCACAAGTTAAAAGTGTTGAGGTCTCAAATGAGCCTTCTCTTACCCAAGTGAGGACAAGGATTATCCCTGGATCCGGCCATGAAACCTAAAATGAGAGCCTTCTCCGGTCGGGTGACCTTGTTGGCCGTCCTGAACATTTCTTGGGCCTCCATCATTTGCTCTTTGGTCAGGGTCAGACTTCTCTTTTGGGCCTGGGCAGGGGGCTGTTGTTGACAGAGTTGGGTCTGTTGTAAAGGGGCCTGAACACGAGGTTGAACCATCGTTTGAGGAGGGGGAGCCTGACGCTGCTGCTGTTGTTGTTGTTGCAGAAGATTCTGTGGTTGCGGTTGTAGATTGCTCAACAGAGGCTAGAACATTCCAAAGATTGACATGACCTCTCAAACCAGCACAAATGAAAATACAATACCACTTACCCGAACGGTTCGGATGATCCTGGCGGGCGTTTGCGTTTGCGGTTGTTGTTGTTGCTGTTGTTGTCCATGGACCCCAACATTGGCCAAAACCGAGACTGGCGGTCCAGTGGTTCGTTGGGTGAGAACCTGTTGCGTCCCTGTGAACCGAGTCTGGGGTTGTGGAATGGGTTGGGTGGGCAATTGAACCAATCGAGTGGTTGTGCCAGGGGTTAATCGTTGGGTGGATTGCAATGCGTGATATCTAAAAGGATGATTGATTTTTATTTTCAGTTCTTGTCATGGGTAACGAACGTGCTAGGGGAACAATGGGAGTGTGTTGAGCAATGGTAGTTATAACTGTTCTAATTTTGTTGTAGTGAAAGAACCATGAAAATAATTGTTAAAGTTCCATATTACGACGTTTTAGTTAGTTTTTCCAATAAGAAACAAGTGAATTGTCATGTTTAGAGCCAGGATGAAGATTTTTTTTTCTCAAAACTTTGCAAGTAGTTTTTGATACAACGGCCATTTTTTTCTTTCATTTGAACCTTTTTGTATTATCTTTTCTTTTTCTTACTAACGAGTTTGGTTATTTCAGACATTTACAAACCGCTTGCCTTAAAGAATTACTTCCGATCCAAAAACGTCGCAATTAAAGCTTCACGTGAAAAAAACGAGCCCAATAATCTTATACAAGAAAAAGAAAATCTTTTTTTCTATTCTTTTTTAAATCTATTTTGGCCATTTTAAGTAAAAAATTCTTTATGTGCCATTTCCATGTCTATTTTGGCAACTTAACCAATTCTTTAACCAAAAACACTCAAACAAAACCGGCTTCAAGATTAATATGAAACATTTTAGCTAAACTACTTACGATGCAGGTTGTTGTTGAATTTGTTGTTGTTGTTGCTGCTGTTGAACCGCTGAGGGCGGTAACGGCTCCAATGAGGTCAAGTTGGCGGGGAAAGGCGTCGGATTGGTGCGCACGATCGACTGAGAGAGATTGGAAACCATGGCTGAGGGTTGCACACCTTGAGATAATTGAGGCTGTTGAAGCCCTTGGGTTGTCATTAGGCCAGTCGTCTGAGGAGGTGGAACAGGGGCACCACCCCCACCCAATCCCGGCATGGGAGCCATTCCATTGGAGGCCAAACCAGCCGTCACAGGTACCGTGGGCAAAGCAGGACCCGCTTGATGATGAGCACCTGCTCCTTGAAGGGGCAATTGCGAGGACACCACGGTTGGTTGGCTCGGAAGAGATGGAGGTTGGGGTGCGTACGAAGGGGTGCTAACCGTGGACTGAAAAAAAGAAAAAAAGGAGGGTATCAGTATGTGGAAGTAACGGAAGATTTACAATTTCTTTTGCCCGGTTTTAAATGCCCACCACTGCATATAAAAACAGTTCAACAAGAAATGATATACTGAATTTCCGGGAGTGGGAGGCTAGCGATGAGAATCATGAATTTCGGTACGATCAAATCGATTGCATTCCATTGCGTCTTTCAATTTCAAACTCAATCAAACGTCAGAGTAAAACGTGTTAAGTCTACCGGGAACGAAAATAAGTTAGCCCTATTGTAGTAATTGTTTCCGCAAAAAAGGGGTGAGCTCACTCACTCTCTGCTCTCTTCACCAAAAGGCATTGAGAAAGCATAACTTTTTACTCTATTATTAGATTGAGCTGAAAATTAGAACACATGGTCTACTTAAACCTTACTTTGGCAAAACAACTCAAATGTTTTGATCCTACTGGAAATATTAATATTCATGGCAAGCCTTCCACTCCAGGAAATTCAGTTTTCCTTGACCAAAAATAAGTGAGATTTATTTAACATGTCTCCAAAATTACCTGCAAAGGGGTGGGAGGTGCATATGCGGGTGGTGGAGGCGGTGCTGCCGTGGAAACACTTGACGGAGCAGGAGCCGGGGTGGGTGGATTCATCGTGGACAAACCGGCTGCGTAATCCGGAGTGGTCTTGGCCGCGGCGGCCGCTTTGGCAGCCGCTTCTTTCTCTTCTTTGGCTTGCGCCTTCTTGGCCTGAATCTCTTCCAATTCTTGTTGACGCTTCCTCTTTTTGGCAGCGGCAAATCCGATGGGTTGCTCAGTGATATCCAACAACTTCACTCCACCTTCAGGTTTGCGATTGTTCCTGGAGGGCACAGGTTAAAAATCAGGCTCTATATCTATTTCAAATTTGCTATGATTCCAAGTCTTGATTTTGTTTATCTTCCATCTTTTGCTTCTACAACAACGTTGATTGATCTAGTAACTATTACTTCGTCTATAAAGTGGTCATTTCCTTTAAAGTACAGTCATTTCCCCACGATGCAAACGGCAGAGCTCTAAGATTTCAGGTTTTTGTCAAAATATGTGAGCTTCGATTTTTTTTGCTTCAAATATTTGAATTGAAGAAATCTGAAGCAAAAAAAACCGGAGTTCACATACTTTGACTTTTAAGTTTTTAAGTTTTTTTTACAGGTGTTAGAAATGAGCTTGCATTGTCTGGCATTTTCTTTGAACAACTACAATTTTGCTTTAGTTTTCCATTTCTTTTCCAATCCTATTACGCATGTATTCTTATTATTATGAATCCGAGCCACAGAGTTGGCAGAGAGGAGACGCTGGAGCAGACAGGCCTAACATTTTGTTGGACAATTTTCAGGCCCCAGCTGACCTTTGGCTGTGACGTTTTCCAAGGAGTTGTGCCCAAACAAGTTCGTTTCGTTTGTAGGGTTGAAGTAGGGATGGGCGAGAAGCAGGTGTCGGTGCCAAGGTGTTGACACCAACTTTTTGGGCTTTCAGTGTCGGCATCAACACCAGGTCTCTGGTGCCGACATTTTAAGGCTTAACGTTTTTTTGGAAAACGTACTGCCCGCCCAAAAACTTGATCCCAATTTTGATTGTAAATGTGAAGGACTAAACAAAATCCAATATCATTAATTTTTGTTCCATCATAAAAATAAATGCTTACCAAACTCCAAGAACAGACTTGCAAAGCAAGAAAATCACACACCCAGCTAGGTTATTGTAAAATGTAAGCTTATTTTCCCTCTCTCCATTTTATGTTGCACTAACATGAACTTAAATGTCTTTAGAATGGGTAGGTCTGTCAAAACTGGTGCTCCATATTACAGTTCAGAAGGGCACATTTTGTTTGACTTAATTATAAGGAACACGCTATCGGTGTCAATGTCGACACCACGACGTTGATGGGCAACTTCAACACAGGTGTCGGTGTCGGAGTCGAGGGCAAAACTGCCGCTGTCATCTATCCCTAGGTTGAAGTCAGGGTCACTTGTTGTTTTTTTGGGCACAACTAAAGTAATAATCTTCGGAAATATCAAGTTTTCACCTGCAAACTTTGCTCTTCAACAGCTGTAACTCATCCAACAAAAATTTCCGTATATCCGCCCTGTTATCCAAGCCTTACAGGGTACACCATTTAAAATCGGACATGAAGAATTGCTGATTAAAGGGAACTGAGCCGTCGAATCAAAAAGCCTTTGCTACAAATGTTGTTGATTGCAACAATATTTAACAGCTCTATTACTAAGTTATTCGGCATTGAGGCCCTTGCTTTTAACCACGGTTTTGAATCTCCTCTCTGTACATGAGCAAATAATCCGCACCTGCTCTGCTGGAATTTTCGTCCATGCAACCTAGGAACCCACATTTTTTTAACCTTTACTCCCCACCTTCTTCTCCAGAATGGCTTAAATAAAAAAAAGTTTTTGGATTAAGATCTGGTTAAGTTCGCTTCAAGAAGTCTTGAATCTATGCTCCTCACAGACAACATTGCTTGAACAATGTCAAGATCTTTTTACGAGCGTCTTTCTTGGTTGCCTTTTTCCTTGCTGAAACAACTAGAGTCCCCAATTCCCTCAAAATAATAAGTGATTGGCCTATGAGCTGGATTTTGGGGGGATTGCTGGCCTTTATCAAACCTTTGTCCGATTTTAAGTAGCGCTCCCTGTAAAGCGACTCGTAGCTTATAGTAATACGGCCAAATCATAGAGTTGAAAAACACACACCAAGCCTGATCTGGGGACTGTTTTGTCCTACCTGGGTTGAACGGCGGGTCGTTGACTCTTGAATCCACTCCCAAAAGTGCGACTGGGCAGTCCCTTGAGGGTGCTTCCGCTATCTGACATCTTTCTCGGCATTGTACTCTTTCGGATTGGGAACGAGCCCGACGAGCTCGACTTGACTTTGTTGGCGGCCTCTTGGGATTTGTTCAGCAATTCGGCCTTCAAAGCGGCGGCCTTGGGTTTCCGTTTCAAAGCGAAATGTTTGATCGTCTGCGGTTGATGTCCCACTAACGAGATGAAGGCGTTCTTGTTCAAGAAATGACATTCCATGGGCAACACAGTGTCACTTTGGTCGGATTTCTTGAGCACTTTCTTCATATCGGCCAGGAGATCCGTGAACAGTTTGCGATTCGTATCAGGCACGCGAATATCCGCATTCAATTGGCCTGAAAGCGCCGATTATTAGGGTGATTTTACGGCAAATTGTTTTGATAATAAGTATGTATGGATGGATGGATTAGGTGTTACCAGTGGCTGGATAGGTCTTGAGGAGCTCGGCCAACATGGCCACCCAAGGTTCGGAATCCTCTTGGGCTACTTGCAAGATGGCGTCCAATTGGGTTTTCCAATTGGACTCCAAATTGCGCTTCTGAATGTGAAACACGGAGAGAAGTAATTTCAATTTGACTTGGGGTTGGAGATCACAGAAACAGTGCTCGATCTTCACTAGAAGCTCCGGGTTCAACTGGGACACGATCGAACCACCCGTCCAAGAATCGTTCGATGTGCCTAAAAACCAAAAGAAAGAAAACACATTGAAAGGAATGGTAAAAATCTTGAAATTATGTTTTTGAAGTTACCCTCAAAATTGTTTAGTTTTGAATAAACTTTACTTAATGAATTGTTAACGTTTCATAAACAATTTGCCAATAAATGAAGGTTCAATCAACTTCAAACAAAACGCTATATCACGTTCAACATCCGAACCCTTTTGAATGTATTTTTTATCATCAATGTCTTCCGAAAATTTATTCGTATTCAATCACTCGATTGACGCCCGTTAATTTTCATTTTCAATAACTCACATTCAGATGGCCCAAAACAAGACAA
>JAAGOF010000312.1:0-28425 GCA_010645155.1 Tigriopus japonicus
GCTGGAAAAAGACGTTGAAGTAATCGAAAAGGTTCAGAGGCGGTTCACTCGAATGATACCCTCATTACGAAGGCAACCATATCCAGACCGTCTACGACTGCTCGGCCTAGAGACTTTGGCAGCCCGCCGAGACAGGGCCGACCTTCATCTCGTATACAAGATTATATATGGGTTTGTTGATGCTTGTGAAAGTGAATTTATACTGAAAAGTTTAGTTATGAAAAATAGTACAAGAGGGTCCTCAAATAAGGAACTTTATATTGCACCATTTAAGACAGAAGCCAGAAAAGCAAGTTTCTGCATACGTGGAGCAAATCTCTGGAACTCAATTCCTGCAAGCGTACGGAGTTTACCAACATTAAATCACTTCAAGCGGGCATTATTGTCCTTGAACAACTAAAAAAAAAAATGATATTGGCCACTCTCGTTCATCCATTGTATTGTGTTATGTTGCATTATCCTATTCTCAGACTTCGTTGCATGTTGTGTTAATTTATTTCATTCGATTTCCATTCCCGTTGTATTATCATATTATATTCTTATTTCATCCTCTTAACCATTCTATAGACGAACTTACCAATACTCTAATAATATGCCCCAGGGTGTTACAGAGTGGTAAACACAATAAACAATAAAACAATAAACAAAATAAACAAAATATTTCCCAAATTTGTTGTGAATGAAGAATAAACCTTCGGCATCAGAGGCTAGTTTTTTAGACGCAAAAGATCGATCTCAAGATCGTCCTTAAGTACTCTAAGTCCGATCTTGAGATCGAGCTTTACGTCTAAAAAACTAGCCTCAGAATTTCACTAAACCAGACAGGTTCAGCTAGAGGGCTAACAAAAAAATGTCGCTCCAGTTCAGTCAGTGGAGATTTGTTTTGAACACACTTCTTCAATCTGGCAACAAGGGTGTCAAGTGACTTGATTCATCATGTATTGCTTTTGTTCGAGCAAAGCACTTGAATGAGGAAATTCACCAGTGGCTCCCTGAAAATGCAAGATCTGGTTTTGAATGGCATAACTTAATGTGTCCAATTTCAAATCCCATCTCTTTGCTGGGGTCATGGTTTGGGCTGGAGTGACCTTGAGTGGTAACAAATCCGGGATGTTTCAGAAAGAATTGTCAAAACCTATATTATAAAATGTGATTGCACATTAATACATAGAACTGCAAATATTATTGGTGTAGTTGGAACGCACCCTGCTTCTTGGCCACTTATAATTTTGGAAGGTGAAAATGGGTGTACGGTCCGTGAAGTCCCAGTCCTCGAGATCGATGTCAGTTGTCTGTCTGTTTAAAGGCTTCACAGCTGGCTTTTGTCAAGATCCTTCGAGAAACAGGGTAACCAAGCAACTCGATCCAGTCAGAATTCATCACGTGGGAGGAACAACCCCTCCCCAAGAGGGATCACGAGATAGATCACTTTGGACATATTGAAGATGGAGATCAAACCATGGATAGACAAGAAAATGTGATAGGGTCCGCACATCTTCCAGCAGGATAGAGCACCTTCTTGTACAGCTAAAAAGGTTCAATCTTGGTGTAAAGAGAACTTAAGTGGATTTAGGGACAAGGAGATGTGGCCACCTTCCTCCCCAGATTCGAACCTTATGGACTTTTGGTCCTTTTGGATCATCAAGCCCATTCTGGTAAGGAAAGTTGAAACTAAAACCTACCCCAATTTTACGATTTTAAAAAAAATCTTTG
Source organism: Tigriopus japonicus (assembly GCA_010645155.1). NCBI lineage: Eukaryota > Metazoa > Arthropoda > Copepoda > Harpacticoida > Harpacticidae > Tigriopus > Tigriopus japonicus. The sequence continues at coordinate 1,714 of JAAGOF010000312.1, forward strand.
CTTGGAATGATATTGACGAAAACGTCATACGTAACTGCTGTGCTGCAATTCACCCTGATGACTTCTAAAATTCTTGAAAGTGGATTGTTTTTCGTTCAGAGATGCAATGAATCAGTATTTGTTGTCACTTGTTATGAAAAAGTAACAGAATAGAAAACTTAAAATTTCAAGAAATACTCCATATTGTCAATCTTGGCCACTTTGACCTCCAAATACAATTACATTTTCCATTACATTCAAATGGCAACAACAATTGTTTTCTGGCATTGCTGAAGGCAAACAATGGAGTGTCAAAAATTTGGGAAGTCATCAGGGTTTCTAAATTCAAATAATGCGACTTGTCTCTGATTTTTGACATTTCAATAATTGGAGTTGTCTAAATTTGAGTAAATGCTTGAACGTTTTACTTACATTTGTATTTTTAATACGTTTTGACGTGAGGCATCCTTCTAAACCGCAGTTTTCCCTCAGCAAAACTTTCCCAGACCTGCAGAATCTAGTAACCCTGGCACAAAAGTTCGTTCACCAATCAGAATCAAGGTCCCGTAGAGTATGGTCTAATCAGAGAAGACCTCCAAATCGAGACCTTTGCGTATCTTTTAGATGTAAACACTAATTGCCACAAGAATGATCACGTCGGAACGGCAAGATAGGTTGCGTGGCAAAAATAATCTTGTTCCGTGAGCACGTCGTTAAATCAGGGAAAAACGGGGAGAGTCACAGATATTGACAAAAGGGGAAAGGTTAGAATATCTGAACCTAAATTAACCAATTCTAACATTTTACAAACTTACCTAACCCAACCAATCTTAACCTTTTACAAACTTACCTAAACTTACCTAAAATCAAACCATTTTGCCAATTCATGACAGAAAAAGTTTATTCCAAAATCCCTTACAGCAGTGGAAACCCAAAATTATAACCTATGAGCTTCGTGCATTGCTGCAACGCTATGCTATTGTGTTGGAGAAAGAGAAGATTTAAACATAAGTAGTGCTGCTCCAAGTTGTCTCCTGAATCAGAGGACATTTAGGGAAGATAGAAAAAAAATGTTTCCATGTTAGCAAGACCAAAAATACTTTTTTTAAGTTCAAATTTGACCCTAAAAAGGATTGCCATTTTTTTCATAGTGAAAGAACGTAAACAAAAATCTAGAATCTTAGGACAGAAAATGCAGACAGAAGTTATATGAAAAATTACTTTGACCCATGAAGAAACAAATTAAGCAGAAAAAAACTTTATTTGTCCAATTCCAGCTGGAATATTTTTTGGCAAATTTGAAACTTAAAAAAATTGTTTCTGGAACTTTCCAAATCTGTTCCACTGTGTAGTCATTAATTTAACATAAAAATAGCTAGAGCATGATCAGTGATCATTGATCACCTAAATTGGTAATAAGGTAGATCAAGACTTGGGACATCCAGTGCATGAGTGAGATGTGTGAAAAAGAAATGATTTTCATTTAAGTATCATTAACATGTCGAGGAAGTAACAATGGTATGCCGGAAGTATAGTGTTTGCCAGTAGGTTTTACCGCCAAAACAACATCATTTTTGTCACGCAACCTATCTTGCCGTTCCGACGTGATCATTCTTGTGGCAATTAGTGTTTACAATCTTTTAGATCTTTAGATGAATCAAGTCACTTGACACCCTTGTTGCCAGATTGAGGAAGTGTGTTCAAAACAGATCTCCACTGACTGAACTGGAGTGACATTTCTCTGTTAGCCCTTTCAATTGGAGAACTTGGATTGGGTTAGATCAGTTCTAAAGGTCATAAAAATTTCTTTGAAACCAAACCTTATATTTAAATGTTGTTATAAATTGGGCATCCAATATGGACGCCAAATATATACCAAACCATGACGCTAGGTACAAATGCCTCAAAATTTTCAGAATTCAACCATTTATATTTACTTTTTTTTCAGACCAATTGGGCCTTTTAAATTATTTTACTACCAATTTTGTCGAAAAGGCACTTAAAATAAGTTAAATGTTTCGCCCCTTCATTTTGAAATTGTTTGCGCCATTTAAATTGGAACAAAAACACTATAACTTTGCAAAATATAAATGGGGTATGATGTTCACGCAAATTACGGAAGTTCAGCTTAGTTATTTAAATTCGAACGGTCCATTTTTATGCCCCCAAAAAGCCGAAAAACGCAAGTTACATCACAAAACAAATTTCCAAATCTTTCCTCTAGCTTTTCAATGTCGCGAAAGAAAAGTTTTTTTTTTGTTTTAGGTTCTGAAGGTCATGTCAAAAGCTCAAAATATTATTTAATATCACTTAAAACAAGATTTTTGGAAAAATATATAATTAATAACTAGAGTACATTATGATGTGTGTGTTTAACAAAAATTATAAAGATATGCGTCTCACAGAATCATCTTCCAATATACAATTTCTTGAAGGATCATGTTCAAAATGGACTGAAATCGAAACCTGAAACATCCACAAAAAAATTCAATATCCCTACATAATATATATTATTGAATATTACCAAACGTGAAGAGTCATTGACATTGCAAAGGATTTGCTTTCAAGAAAATGTAATTTAAGTGATAATATACATCATTTTGGGCTAGTTTGACACACAATTAACACCTCATTTTATTCTTTTGCAACATTGAAAAGCTAAATGAAAGCTTTGGGAACTTGTTTTTGTTGATATAACGATAGCGTTTTCCGGGTTTTTTGGGGTAAAAAATGGACCATTCAAACTCAAACAACGCAGCTGTTGATGAATGTATTTTTATTCAATTTGAATACAACAGGTAACTAAATAGTCTATGGATGAAAAAGTTTATCAAAAATGTTATTGTTATTAGTTTTTTCAACATACAACTTTTTCCTGGACCTAAACTTACATAAGACAAGAAAAGTAAAGTTGTTCCCATTGAATTTTGGGTCCAAAAAATCCCACGACGTTTTTGGGTATTTCGATTCAAACCCTAAGCAATCATTTGAAACACCGGGAGTTATGCTCCCTCAAGGTGTTTGAGCATCAAAATGCCCCTGGTTGTTGAGAAGCTATGTTCGACCTAAAATTTGATGCTTAAGCAACATAAAAGGGTAATGCATTGGGTATCAGCATGGTTAAATTGGAATTAAAAGTTTGTGATGTATGGATAAGCATGCACAGTCGAATGCATAAAAATACTCGTCTGTACCTTGATTATTTTTTTTTTTATCAAGAACGCCTTAAACTGAAAAGTAATGAATAGGGCGTGTTTAAGTTAATGTGCCAATTAATTTGACGATCTCGACAATTTGATGACTTCTTTGCCACTTCATTTTCCGTTTCTCTATTTCTAAAGTTTTTTTCTGCTCTTGATGCCATTGGTATTCTTATATGTCTTAAGGTATCTTAAATTTGTTATCTCTCATTTTGGTGTTTCATGGCAACTTCGTTTGTCGTTCATAAATTTCTTGGCCATTGTATTGTTTCTTCGTTGCCTTTATTTGCCAATTTTGGCAAATCTGTAATCTTTAACAGTTTAGCTTTCCAACTAAATGTTGACAATCTTTGTTTCCAGAGCTTGCGCTTATTGACATTCAAAATGGACACCTTGAACCTGTGATGGATGAAACCATCTCCCCCATTACAATACCTTCAACTGAAGCTATAACAAAACTTCAAACACAATGGGGTCAAGATATCTTGAGCTGCAGCTTAGATACGATTGAGTGCAGGCTCTGGATTGAGCGTAAGTAGGGTTTTCCTAATACTGATGCAACATCTGACACAATGCAAGACTAGGAGGTTGTAACCCTAAAAATTGCTCCCTGACAACAGAACCGAACTTTTCACAATTTCTAGGTATATATTTCAAGTTAGAGGTTGTTCATATTTTCTACCTCGCTGGTTGTGCTGAAAGCCTCATTTATCTTTAACCTCAAAAACCTCATCTAACTTTATTTGTTAGAAAATGAAATTTAAAAAATAATACAGTACCAAAAAGAAACAGCAAAAACTATTTCATTTCTCTGTATGGGCTGCATTTTGAAATAATGATTTGATTCTTTGGAATCCACTGAACAAATCAACATTTTTGAATTTTTGTATGGATCAATTGTTTGGATCAATCGCAAGTTCGCCCATTCAATCTGTTAAAGCCGTGACAAGTTCTAGCCTGATACAACAGGCTAGAACACTATGATGGAAGAGTACGGCCATAACGTGCGCTATCTGGTGGCAACAGCTTTTTGCAATAAATAACACAAGGCTTGCTTACTTGCTTTTACTTCAATCACTCTAAAAATAAATTTTGCATATTATTGACCCAAATCCAGCCTAGGCATCATTACGGAAAATATCGATCGTTTCCAGGGACCTAAAATCGTCAAATGGACGCTTAAATGGGAAAAACTTGAATTCGCCAAAATGGGCTGGGCAACTAAGCACAGCCAACGGCCCTGTTTTGCCGCTAGCGGTAAGATTTAAAACGCTCACTTGAAGCAACTTTGGTCATGTCCCATTGCGATGTGATGAAGGCTGTCCGCTACTTGGGGATATTGCCGCTCAAACAAGCATTAATTATTTTCTCACCTAGATTAATAATCGCAAATTCGCCCATTCAATCTGTTAAACCCGTGACAAGTGGATGTCAATTGATACCACAGGCTAGAACACTATGATGGAAGAGTACGTCCATAAAGTGTGCTATCCGGTGGCAACAGCTTGGACTTCAATGAAACCCAAAAATTTAAAGATAACAACGGTCATACATCAGTTTTGAACGAAATTAAGCACCTAAAATGTTGATGAAGGGACTCTAAATTCATTCAAAAACATTTGTCTGTTAATGAGTTAAAATTTGCCACACCAGAAAGTCCTTGAACATAGGGTTGGTCAGGAATAGTTGTTAAAACTCGTCGAGTTGGTATTTGAAACTAAAAAAAGGGGTCATCCAATGTGTGAAATCGTCATGACGGAAGTCACTTAAAATGCGCGATACAAACTTATCTAACAACATAATAAGTAAAACAACACCTGCTCACACGAGATTGATGGATCTTCATTGCGATATTTTACATCAATCCAAAAACCGAGCATTTGAACAAGCTACAAGTCCAGACTAACCCTTACCACCGGCCCCCCCCAAAAAAAACCGATCTAAGAGGTTGCGTGACCGATCCAGTTTCAACATGATAGTGTGTGTGTATATTTCGTTTAAGCAGGTTCAAGTGCTTTTTGGTCGTAATCAATTGATTTTTTTTCTCCTTTCCCCTTTACTTGGGGAAGATTAAGAGGTAATTATGGAGGGAAGGCACGGGCAAGTCGGTAAATGGTGGAGTCAGCAGAGCCTCTAGCTTGAAGCAACCGGTTCCACATAGTGACAGCCCCGTGTCCATCAAAGCCCCATAATGTTGGAACTGGTGCTACTGCGAGTCTTGACGTGTCTCGTCTAAGTGTTGGGCCATCATGTGTCTTTTGATTTAGCAACGATGAGATTGGAAGCTGTTGTTCAGCTGCTCGGCGCATTGTCATGAGGGAAACAGCACAAATCTGGTTTATGCTTTGTATCCCAGTACTCTGAGAGAGCTCAGAGCACGAAACTTTGTCAGGTCTATGTTTATTCATCAACAGACGCTTTATGGTATTGAGAGAGACTTGGATATCTTGCATATACCCCAGCCATGACCTATCATCGTCCAAGTTCAGTCGTCCAAAGATAGGGAGACTGAAACGAATCTTTGACAGGATAAGCCCATGTACAGCGGTTAGAAGTTTGTGTCTAGGTATCAATGAGAGGAGACGTCGAAAGAGCCCCACCTGCCTGTTGAGCTCGGTTTTAAGTTGAGCAGCCTGAGTATTCCATCGGAGATTGGACTGAATAGTGACTCCGAGATGTTTGATTTGTTAATACTGTTCTATGTGGTGGGGGCCAATCTTGGCGACGAGCTTCGATGATCCACTCGGAGAGCCAATGACCATGAACACCGTCTTCTGGGTTTGCTTTGAGCTCATTTGAGGCCATGAAACGAAGAACATTGTCACTATCATCCTTAACGGCCCTTACCGACAATGTCGCACTAGTTCTAGAGGAAAAAACGCAACAGTCATCAGCGTAGTATCTTGCTTGGCACTCTTTGAGCCAAAGAGGCCCATATCTGCCATGTAAATAAGGAACAGGATGGGGGAGAGGACTGATCCTTGCGGACTTCCAAGTGTCAGACATTTAGAGGACGAGCCGACACTTTTTATCTGCACACGTTGACGACGGTCTGACAAAAATGACATAATCCGGGAGCAAGCTGAGTCATCAAAATTGTAAAGGTTCAGTTTTTTGACCAGGATTTCAGGAGACATGCAGTCAAATGCGGCAGATAAATCGATCGTAGTTAGTCACACTAGTGGTCATGCGTTTGTTTTTGGCCTCTTCCCAGTGGTGGAGGAGCTCCATGATGGCCGTCAATGTAGAGCGGTTTTGTCTGTAGCCATGTTGCTCAGGTGGGATAAGCCCGACGGACTCCATGTGGTTCATGATTTGGTCTTTCACTATTGATTCCGCGATTTTGGAGAGAGATAGCAGGATTGATATGGGACGATAGTTGGACATGAGTTTTCTATCACCCTTTTTGAATACTGGAATGATTTTCCCTTCCTTCCAAGAGCATGGGAACTTTGCCTCACGGAAGGTCCTATTGATAAGGCAGGTCAACGGGGTTATAAAAACAGAGATCCCGTCCTTGAGGGCACCAGGAGGGATGCCATCTGGACCAGCACCCTTCCCCTTTAGCCGACCGACGTGTTTCATAACAGTTCCCTCATTGACTTCCTGGAGGACGAACTTTGGAAGGAACCAACCTATGAGATGCTTTGATAGATATTGCCAAAAAGGAGCGAGTACTAGTGCTCCATTTAAACTCCCCATATTCAGATATTTTTTGAAATTGTAAAAACACTTTGATCAAAATGGAAGCCTAAACTAACCAATACTAACCTGTTCTAACATAAAAAAGCTTTTAAGGCGGTTTAATGCTTGTTATCTTTTCGTGATTGTTAAATGTATCACACAAAAACCCTGAGAATGGCGCGAGCCCAATCTGTTAGATTTAAATTAATTTATGCTTGCGTTGGCCAACATGCATATGGTAATGAATGGGACATTCTTTTTATACTCTAACTTAGTAGTGACGTAAAGAGTTTTTAGGTCCCGCAACCTCACAGATCCAAAAGTGTGTCTATTGAGGCAAATTGAAAATTGTATTGTTAAATCACTCACATGCCAAGCATGCCTCCAAACACAGTCAAATGCATCAAATTTCTCACACAAATTCCTCACCGTTATGCGCAGGGTTGGAGAGTAATTGTAATTACAATTGCGTAATTTCAATTACATGTAATTGTAATTAATTTCATTTTTTGGGCCAAGTAATTGTATTTTTTTGCGGATTTTTTACTACCGCTACAAGGAATGCGATTCCCTGTAAATTGAAGGATTTCTCCCGACAGCTTCAATTCGATCCCAAACAGGATTCGAACCTACACCGTCTGGGGCAGCACTTACAATCGGCTCTTACAAGAACGCATTAGTACGCGCGGCCACTCTGGCTTCATTTAATTAATTACAGTTTTGGGCCAAGTAATAAACAAGCCTCGTTTCCTAATTGTTCGTTTATGGAAGGAGGTAGATCGATCAACATTACTGAACAAAGCAAATGAAATCATGAGACTGAAGCCTTCAGCCCGAGACCAATTAAGGGGAGCAACTATATCGCCAGACCTCACAAAGTTACAACGAAACAAACTAACCACTCTTTACGAAGATGCCAAGGCAAAAAACGAATTAGAAACAGACCCGTGGGTGAAATGGGTAGTAAGAGGGCCGAGAGACTACCCACAGCTCAAAAAAATCAAGCTGAACAAAGATTTAGAGGCCAAAACCCCAACAGTAGTCTAATTATTGGATCCTGGAACATAAGACGGGGATTCTTCAAGAAAGAGTCTGACATCAGGGCATTTATTAATCAAACGGACGTCGATCTTCTTTTTCTTCAAGAAACGGACGTCAGACAGTTCCATGACAAGACGTACGCGTCTTTTGACGTTACTAAGCCAAAAAGCAAGAGCCAAAATGATAAAACGAGGCTGATTCTACTCACTAGACCAACGCTAGCCCCTAAAGTCCTTGTTCGATCAGACCTCATGAGCCCACTTTTTCCATCAATATGGGTGGAAATCCATTTAAACCAAAAATCAATTCTTGTTTGTGGACTCTACAGAGAATGGCGCGACGAAGAGAAAAACGAAGATATTAAATCACAAAGAGAAAGATTTTCAACTCTGCTGGATCAAGTCCAGAATGCTTAAAGCACTGCCAAACCGTTAATATTGGTTGGCGACTTTAACCTAGATGCAAAACGTTTCGACGACGATTCCTATCAATTAAAGTCTCTCGTTCATGACCTCAAATCTTGTCAAGCGTCAAATTCGCTAACACGTCATGATCTGGGAAACCCGTTTGTAGGCCGACGCCAGACAAAAAATGGACTGGTTACAATCGAATCAGAGATAGACTTGGTGTTCTCATCATTGGAACTACATACACTGTCGGCCAGGGCACTCACGAACGGTATGAGCGACCATTCCCCGATAATAGTGAACGTCCCAACGAAGGAGCAGAGAAAGCAAGACGACGGGAGGACCATCACGCGCAGGTCCTACAAGAACTTCAATCAAACCCAATTCGTGGAAGATCTGGCTTCGCACCCCTGGGAGTGCTTGGACCAAACTGAAGACGTGGAAGAGATGATTCAGGCTATGGATTGCTTCGTAGGGAGCTCCCTGGATAAATTTGCACCAGTGAAAACGGTCAAGATTCGCCCCAACTACAGGCACGACCTTTCTGACGAAACGAAAGCAATCATGGAGGAAAGAAACGAAGCAAGAAGAACTGTCAACCTCGTACCACAAGAGGAGCGAGCCAGGGCTTGGAAGAGGTATACACAACTTAGAAACAAGAGCACTAGAATGCAAAGGAAAGACGCACTCAAAGAAGTTCGCAGATTGTTGGGAGAAGAAAGCGAAAAGAACTCCAATATATGGAAGGTTGTAAATAAACTGACGAAAGCCGGCTCGTCGGCCCCTATACAACTTCACAAGGACCCAAACACCGTAGTGAGCGACCCAAAAGAAGTTGGCCAGGCTTTCAACGAGTTTTTCACCGAAAAAGTGAGAGAACTGCGCACAAGAATAAACCCTTCTCTTCAACAGGATCCCCTTGCCAGATTGAGATTGGCCATGAAACAGAAGAAGAGGTCCTTAAAATTCTCGTTAAAAACAGTAAGCGAGTTGACTGTTCAAAAACACATCAACCGACTCAAAAGCTCCAATAGTACAGGTTGGGACGGATTGAAAAGCGACGTGTTAAAAAAAAGCCATCAAGTACTGCTCCTACCGCTAACGAGAGTTATAAACGCGTCTCTAAAAAATGGAGTCTTTCCATCATCCTGGAAAAATGCCAAGATGATTCCTCTCCACAAAAAGGGGGCAAAGGATGAAGTATCAAATTATCGCCCAATATCATTATTGCCTGTAGCCTCAAAAGTCATCGAAGCTATTGTAAAAGAACAAGTGCAAGCATATGTGCAAGAGTCCGAATTACTCCCAAACTCCCAACATGGCTTCCGGCCCGGGAGGTCAACAACAACCGCACTTATTTCCATGATGACTGGTTGGGAAGAGAAAAGATCGGAAGACGAACTAGTAGGAGTGCTATTATTTGACCTCTCTGCCGCATTTGACTGTATGGACACGACTCTTTTGTGCCAAAAACTAGAGGTAATCGGATTCGACTCGCACAGCATTTCATGGATGAGATCTTTCCTGGAGGGAAGATCACAAAGAGTCCTGGTTGATGGGTCAACGTCAGATATCGCGAACACAGAGTACGGCGCTCCGCAAGGGAGCGTTCTTTCACCTCTGCTTTTCCTAATATATATGGCAGATTTGCCATTGTGGACAACGGCATCAATAACCTCCTACGCGGATGACACAACGGCCTCAATGTCACACAAAGACAAACGATCTTTGGAAAAGGAGGCAACCGCAATCCTGAGCTTCATGGCATCTAACTGGCTTGTGGCAAACACAAAAAAGACCAACTACCTCCTGATCCAAAAGAAGCCAACTCAGGGGAGGACTTTACGGTCCTCCCAAATCTCTGTTGGGAGAGAAACCATTCATGCGACATCGTCAGTGAATATACTGGGGATTGAGGTAACGTGGGATCTGTCCGGAAGGGAGCATGTCCGAAAAATGAAGAACATGATCCTCAGTCGGCTTGGTATCCTGGGCCGGCTCAACAGCGTTGTACCCAGGGCACTCCTCAGAACTGTCGTACACGGTCTAGTCCTCTCCGGGCTTAGAATGGGTCTGGCGATTTATGGAGAGGTGCAACTTAGTCAAGAAGACACAAAAACCGAACTCATGGGGGATCTCCAGATTACGTTGAATCGTATCATGCGTCTTATGATTGGTTGCCGTATATCTGATCGTGTTTCCTTGGATGCGCTCGTACAACGGACGGGCTTACCCACGGTGAATCGGATATCTGCAGAAATGATGCTAACCGAACTGAAGCGTGCACTAGACCATGACATTCCCGGTATTACCGAAAAACTCCGCCCATCCGTAGCAACCCATATAAAAACGAGGTCGTCTGGGCAAAGGAACGTGCCTCGACCAAAACCAAAACATCAAACAAGAACCAGCTTTGCAACAAAAGCATCACTACTATGGAACAGAGCCCCGACGCAAATAAAAGAAGAGAAATCTGGGGATCATTCAAGAAAAGTGTGAAAGAATACGTGAACACCCTCCCCTTATAACTTCCGATGTGACCTTCAGAAACTTATTCATTCTGAACCATGCCAAAAGTGTAATAACTCACTTAACGACAAATACACACATACATACATACAATTGTAATTGTAACTAATTACATTTTTGGCCATGTAATTGACGAATTTTTAATTACAATTTGCCAATTACTTTTAAAACTCTTACTACTTCAAATTAACGATAATATCAATTGATACTTTGAGTTTTCACTTGCAAAACAATTATTTTGTCATCAATTTGCGGTCAATGTCATGCCATTAACAAGTAGCTTTTGTTACAATACACACCAAAGCTATGATGTTAAAATACTTTTAAACTAAAGTAGCTTTTAACCATGATTTTTGTGTCAGGAGGTACGGCTTTTCACAACTGAGGGCAGACAAAAGAGGTGGAAAAATAAAGTTTTAAAACATCGCCATAATTGATATATGTGTTTAAAGTTCGTGTTATTTTCTGGAAAAGAAAAATATGCCTTGTGATTGATGGTATAATATTTTTGATATTTAAGCCGTCCATAAGCTTTTGGTTTTTGTAAATCGCTCTTTCACATTAACCTTTCAGGCATTATAAGTTGCCAGTTGGTGAATTGCCATTTAAAAATGGCAGATCTGTTTATTTTTCATCGTTTTGAAAAGGCAAAAGGGTGAAAGAGACGGAAGGATTGTAATTGACATGTAATTGTAATTCAAGTCAATTACATTTTCGGATGATGTAATTGTAATTGTAATTAATTATATTTTTTGACAAAGTAATTGTATTGTAATTAATTATATTTTTTGACAAAGTAATTGTAATTGTAATTAATTATATTTTTTGACAAAGTAATTGTAATTGTAATTAATTATATTTTTTACAAAGTAATTGTAATTGTAATTAATTATATTTTTGACAAAGTAATTGTAATTGTAATTAATCATATCTTTTGACAAAGTAAGTGTAATTAATTACAATTTTCAAGTAATTGAGCCAACTTTGGTTATGCGTTCCCCGTCCTATATAAACCATTCATGTCGTTTCTGTTTTTATCCATTCTTCATCGTTATTCAATCGAATAAACTTGTCCACCGTTCTCCCTGTTTCCAATGTATTGTCCGTCGTAGAACATAACACTTGGCTAAGAATTGAAGTAGTCTTGGTAAGATTTATGTTGCAAAGTATCATGTTCAAAAATGGAACTATTTTTGTTTGAGTCTTTCATTCTTTTGGACACATTTGTGTATTTTTGGACACTTTTGGACACTACGATTTCCAAAAATTCTCACGATGTCAAAAAATGCCCACCCTGCTCGCAAGACCTTACTTCATTCATTGTCAAAAAGGAATTTCAAAGATCAAATCGATCTTATTTCCAGAGTTTATGCATAACCATTTTTCAGGTTCCACGGAATGGGTTTCATTTCCTAGTCTTTCCCACGTTCACTATGACGGAAGTTTGAGTCTGGTCGGAAACACACCAATAGTGATTGGGGGAAAAACTGATGGTTCAAGTCTTACAACTCACGGAATCGTTGAGATATACAATCAGAATACTCGTCAATGGAACATAGGACCTCCTTTGGATCCTATCCGATACAATCATGTTACAGTGGTTCTTAATGAGACCTCTTTAGTGGTAATTGGAGGATTCAATAGTGGTTTTCTATCATCGGTGAAGCTCCTCAATATCCAGAACTTGCTTTGGGAAGAACTCGATGATCTCATTTACCGTTGTTATGGCATGGCTTGTGGATTGGTCGACGGCATCTTGATCTTGTGCATTGGAGGTGAACAACCTGGATTTTTCGTCAACTCTGCTTATGAAATGGACATGTCCATCGGCAACCCAGAATGGAAAGCAAGGCCATCGTTTAACATTGAAAAACCAACCATGGGTGGATTCATTTTGCAATTGAGAGATCATCTCTATTGTATGACAACTCTAGTGACAGGGTTCAAGCATTCGAGGATTTTGAGGATGAATCTTGAAGACCCTACTCCAACGTGGAAAATTATAAAAGTGTATCTAAATGATTTATTCTACAACGTTTTGCCCTACGTCACCTCTGGTTACACAATTAGACATTAATCAACGAAAAAATAAAGTGCTTCTTTTTCACGTTGACTTCACTACTCGTATGGAACCAACTTTGGCCTTTCGCATTGTGAGAAATGGCAAATATTATTTTGTCTAGGGCTCGAATTTCATGCTCAGAAATTGATCAATATATATTTTTAGACGAATTTCAAATTTCCAACTTTTTCCCATTTCCATTGAAAAACGACTCTTTTTGCATTTTTTTGGGCGAAAATTGGCAAAATTTAATTATTTTGGGCATTAGGGGATTTTTCAATTTCTTCAAGTAATATTTTTTTTTTTTTGGGGGGGGGCGGATTTTTTAATACCGCTACAAGGAATGGGATTCCCTGTAAAGAGAGTTAATGATTAATTTAGTTTATGAAATTACCATTTATATGAAATTTGATCTACCAATGAGTTACTGTTGGCAGATCTGTACAACCCTTGAAATGTGGGTTGGTCAGGAATAGTGTTTAAAAATTTGTCCAAACCTGCCTTAAATGCTATTAGAAGATCAGCTCCTACATATTCCCGACGAAGACTAATGGGCAACAAATTGAACAATGAAGGAGCCCGATAAAGAAGGGAGGAGGACTTCATTGATCGAACTAGCCTTGATTCCTAAGATTTGGAGGTGCTCTCAGGGCGCACGTAAAACCTTTATGATCACTACAACTGATCTCAAAGCCTGGGTTAGGACAGAGCCCATGAATGCTCTTGAAGACATACAGTATCAGATACCTTTCATACCTTCTCCGAGTACTGTACAGCCCTAACTTCTGGAGCCTCTCCCAATACGAGAGCCCTCTCATTCTTGCGATGTTCCTAGTAAAACATCTTTGGACCTGCTCGACCTTTTGCAAACCTGCCGAACTCATTGGAGCCCAAATGGGGGTAGCATTTCCAAGATGCGGTTGAACAATCGACTTGTACAGAGTCAGCATAAATCTGTCCACATTTTCACTCCTTGACTTGATGACAGGGATTTTGTGGTTGTTCTTTTTGTTAAACTATATTTGCTTTTGGAAAAAAAAAATGTTGTCACTTGCTGTGGCACTTCACAGTTCGGTTTCAAATAAATGTAACAAGTTTGTCATAATCAGGGCCACCAGATAGTTGTAAATTACATTTTACAATGTATTTACCAAAATCTTCAGTTTTTGTCCAAAATTTCAAAAATGAGGGTAATTTTACAAAAAAGTGGGAAAATTGCTTATTCCGTTAACACTTCTCTGAAAAAAAAAAGATTTATTGATATTGATTTATCAATTGGATACAAGCTTGTAGCATAAAAGATACAAGAAAGGAAACAAGCCGTCATTTTATCTTGTAGTTGCAACAAGAAAAATTTAGTTTATGTTCGGGGCCACCAAATACTTGTAAATAAAAATTGTTAATGTAAAAACAAGTATTTGCGATTTATTCCAAAATCAGATTAGGTTTTTTCAAAAAGTTCAGTACAACCTTCCCTTTTTAACAAGGATAAACTTCCGAGTCAAAGCTAGCACCACTCCTAGTTCGAAGCACATCACTTCAAAGAACCCTTTTTGGCAACTTATGAAAAAATAATTGAAACATTTATATCAGCACGAAGATAACTAGTTAGGCCAAAAGCAAAAAGGAATAATGATTTTTCACAAATCACAAAGGAATTTTAACCATCTTCACATGCGGACAACGAAAAATATCTTTGATTTTTTCCCCTTTACACCCTCAAAATATGTTTTAGTGGTCGTTACTCAAAACATTAACCTTGCCTGAACAGAAATTTTTTGGGTACCGTTGGAACTGCCTATTTACATCTGTGAATAGTACTTTCTGAGCCAATAGATGCCTGCATCCGGATATTGGTGGAACTTGTGCTTGTGACAACTGACTCTTAGCCAAGCAAGAGGGAAGCATCATGAACCCTTGGTAAGCACCAGCATGTTTACGTTAACTTGAAAACGCATTTACCTACTATGCAGTGATGTCTTTTGAATGGGAAGTTTATCGGTGTTAAAAAGGGCAGGTTGTATTGAACTTTTTGAAAAGACCTAAACAGGGACCAATTTGGCAACACTCGAACTGGTTCGATTTCGAGTTCCATCCATTGTTATAAAAATGGATTTCGAGTTGGCAGTGCTGCCATATTTTATGGAAGTTAAGGTCTATTGCTTGTTGAAAAGTTTAGTTGTGGTCAGATTTTTGACCCTAAAAACCAAAACGGCAAAACTCTGCCAAAAATCCAACTCGAAACACATCAGTATTACTATGCCTCTTTTGATACAGTAAACCTATCAACAATGTGAAATTTTCTGTGCTTGCCAGAGATTTCAATGCATCTTAAGCGCACTGTATTGCAGAACCTTATTTTATTTACCAAAAAAAGAAACGGATGACCTAAGATTGGTTTAGTAGATTTCCGTTTTTTGCTTTAATTGCCTTCTCTTCAAAAATTTATTGTCATTTTCAGGTCAATAAACTCAAACTTTTTTACTTTTTTTTCAAATTCGAGTCACTTATTTTATGTTTTTCATTAACTATTTTCCGACTCTTATCAATATAGAAATCAATTATTTTGCCACAAAATCATGTTCAAATCCGGGCCATGCTTATAACGTAAGACTTTCATAAAAGATCGGTAATGTCAACAAACCTTAGCTTTCTCTCATAAGACCATTATCTCGGTGCCAAGAAGATGATTGGATGTCATGACTAGGGGTGTAGATTTCTGACAAATAAAACATATTTTTTAGGCCCCAAAAATGGCAAATAAAAGCGTCCAAATTGGCAAATAAGATGGCAAATAAACAAGGAAATGGCAAATAAAATGGCAAGTAGACACAAATATTTACCAAAATATAGCAAAACTGGCCACTAAATTTGGAAAATAAACATTATGTTTCACCAACAACAAAGTGAAATGCAAGTATATGAACATTTAAGAGAATTATTTTTACTCCGTTGAATAATCAAAATATCCTTTAAACAAAACAGTTTGGGCACATTTCTTTCTTCCAATTTTTGAACAGGAAGGACAATTTTTGCTTTGATTTGGCAAAAAAACGACAAATTTTGTACTTATCTGCCCAAAAATGCCAAATAAAATGAAAAATGGCAAATACACTTTCAAAGCTAACAAATGGCAAATAAACATGTTTTTGGACATAAAATCTTATTTGCCTGAAATCTGCACCCCTATTCATGACAAAAGACAAGTGTGTCACTGTATGGCTTTGGACAACAATTTGAAATGACATAATGCTTGTCTGTTTGGTTGAATTCAATATTGACCGTAGTTAAGCTTGGGAAGAAATGGAGTTTAAAATTCATTTAAAAACTTTTAACTTGGATGTTTCTTGTATTAGAGTTACAAATTTGTAAAGTGCATGCAGATTTGTTCTCCTTTTATGTATCTTCCCACAGAGTTCCCAGAGAGGAGACGCCAGGGCAGACAGACCTAACATTTTGTTGGACAATTTTCAGGCCCCAGCTTACCTTTGTTTGTAATGTTTTCCAAGCAGCTGTGCCTAAACAACTTCGTTTAAAGGGTTGAAGTCATGGTCACTTGTTCCGCCTTAAAATGTCCCAATCATTCAGGGCCTGACAAGATAAACCTGTCAGACCAGAGGCATGATTCTGCACGTTAACTTCACATTATTAATTCGCAACATTTCAAAACGAACACAACTTTGGCCTGAAGGGAAATTTGTTTGTTTGGGCACAACTTAGGTAATAACCTTCAAAATATTAAGTTTTAACGTGCAACCTTTGCTCTTCAACAGCTCGTCCAACAAAAATTTCCGTATATCCGCCCTGTGTATCTTCCCTTGCACTCCCTTCAAAATGCAGGGCGACCAAAAATGTGCCAGTGTTTCACATTCGCCATCATTTGTCTCACTGAAAAGAGAGGAAAGATGTTACAAAAGCAGTTACCCCTGTGCCATCCAACTACAGGCTACATGGGAAACCGGGAGAACGGTGGAAGACATTTTTGCAAACAGAAAAATGTAGAGGGATTGGATTAATGCAGATAGGGACAATGAGTTTAAATAGTACAGAAGGAACGCACCAGGAGAATCAGAGTACAAGGGAGAGCACAGAAATCAGATACAGAACACTTCCCCAAATCAAATTTTTCCATGCAACATTTGATTCAACTTAACATTTTTGACCCACACGGCCTTCATTGATCAATTGGTGAAAACACCTCCACTTTTTAAGGAGAGTTCCATTTTTCCTGATAGTTGTGATTGTCTTTTTCTTAACAATTTACACAAGAACAAGGGCCAAACTTTGGTTTGTGGAGTGATCTTGAGTGATGACTAGAGCCAAGACTTTTAGGTGAAAAATTAGAAAATAATTTTTCACCTTTTTTACTGCTTTTGATGGAAAATTTTTTTTTTGCCCTTTTTAGCAAAAAAAAATTATTTTTTTGACACTTTTTGGGACAAAAGGTTAATCAATGCCGAAATTTACAACATTTACCACCTGGTTTAGAGAAAGTGATTTCTAACTTAGTGAAAAATGGTCATATTTATACTATCACTAAGGAAGGGCATTGATTTAAATTCACATTTAATTTCAAGAGGCTAGAGGCAGTTCTTTGAAAAATGTAGAAAGGAGTAAAATTTACAATTATTTTTTTCCATTGGCCTTCCAAAGAAAAAGGTTGGTAGTGCATTTATCTAACTTCTTCATTTTTTAAAGAATTGGCTTCTGGGCACTGCGCAAAAAAACAGCGCATTGGAGGTTTTGTGAGTCAATCAAATTTGGCACCTCAAATGACAAGCTCGTAAACTTGTCCATGTTGAAAATGATGGTTCAAATGGCACAACTTGGTAAGAATGTGGTGTGGGCTTGGTATGGTAGCTGACTGCGTCATGCAGTGTGAGGCTACTGAGGTAATCAACGGCAATAATACTTCACATTATATATTCCGATAGAAATTCAAACAGTCTCAAATAAGGATAAAAAGCGTGTCAGGTGAATCGGGATTCTCAGGGTGACCTCGGTATACTTCAACATTCCAATACGTTCACCAATGTAAGTGCTTCTGTTGTAAAAGGCGCACAATAAGAACCTTTTTTTTTACTTTTTTTGGTTATTTTCTTCACCTATTTACCACTTTTTTTGGCTTTTTTCTTCACCTAAAAATCCTGGCTTTAGTGATGACCATATGCCTCCACACATCACCGAAACACGGCCCAAGGTAAGCTCAAGCATTTTATTTAAGGATGTGGTTACACCTATCACCATGAGACAACTGGTAACCGTCCCCTGGGTATTAGGGCTGATTCTCGAGAATTCTCGCTCGAGAATTCTCGAGAATTTCTCGAAAAAATCGAGGATCGAAAATTCTCGAGAATTTTTCCGAATCCTCGAGAATTTTCGAGAATTTTTTATTAGATTACTCTAGGTCATATTTTGGAATTGATGGCAAAACTGTTTCATTCAAAACAAAAGTTTCAAGGAAAAGAACAATAGGAGCCATGAGCAATGTTTGAAACTTTATAAACATCTTTATGGTACATTCGAACAAGAAAATAACTCGTGAACCAGCCCAAACAAAATCTTCTCTGTTCAGATTCGAGGCAAGATTCTGTGTCTGATTTTTTTCGAGATTCTAATGGCTGTGGTGGTGTGTACAAGAAACCCCGGTTTTGAAAATTACAGCTGACCAAAAATGCGAAAATGTTCGAAGTTTTAACAATGTCAGTAGAACGTTTCAGAAATGTCAAAAATGAAATTTCAGATATTATTGTCCGTGAGGTCCAATCATTGTTTTTCACACTCGTGTTCATATTGATTTTGGTATAAACTTCAAAAAAAAAACAATTTCAAGTGCTGTGGAAGCTTTGAATGTACATTTTTTTCGCTATTTTCACTTTTTCTCAAATTCTCGAGAATTCTCGAGAATTTTTCTCGAATTCTCGAGAAATTCTCATTCTCGAGAATTGAAATGTTCGAGAAAATCGTCAGCCCTACTGGGTATGGCAAAAAGACGATGCACCCTGTCATCCAAAAGTCTCTCCTGTGGTTCAAGGAGAATAGCTACGACTTCACCTCCAAGGATGAATGTCCACCTAGCTCTCCAGATTGAAGTCCAATGGATTAGTCTTTCTTGGGCGTGTTGAAAGAAAGGACCAACATAAGAGCCCACAACATGAAGACCTCCCAAATCGGTGCCATCAACGAGAAGGGCAACAAGATAGACGAGGCAAGGGTAAAAGCTCCAACTACGTGGTTTAATGTCCGCTTGAAGGCCGTGGTGGAGGCTGAGAGCAATGAGATCGAATGAATTCTATTCTAAACCATAAACCTTGGATGTCAGTTTTTTCAATTTTAAAAATCTAGTGTTTTAGGGCTGAGATATACCGGTTTTTGTGAGGTTGATGATACGGCGACAATTATAAGTAGCAGCCCTGTAAGAAATATTCTCAAAGTTTTTGGCCAGCCAACTTCTCTTGCTTAAATTGGTCAAAGCACAAAAAAACGAAGCAATTCTAAAAGGATCGATGCAGTGCTTCTATATTTTGGGAAATCTGATCTGATCTTTTGAGAAATCTGATCTTTTGAGCAAATTTTACCCTTTTTCGGGTCCCTTTGTGCACTTTTTGGGCTCTCGCGCCTTGCACTTTTTTGACAAAAAACTTGCACTAAAAATTTAATTTATCGACAATTGCTTAATACAAAATAAAATAAGCATAAATTAGTTTTACCAACAAATGTGCAATGCTTGAGGGTAAAACAAATTTTTGGGTCTACCAAAGACACCAATTTTCAACCTAGTGGAAAATAAGCAACCAAAGGTAGTGTCTTGTCAACCCAAGAAAGTCCCTCAAATTTGAGGTTATTTAAGGTCAAACTGAGAATTGAAGATTTGCAGTTGAGATATTCCAAAAAATAGCAAAAAACTTCATCAGTATGAAAGCCTGAAAGGCTCAATTTTTTAAAACGTTGTGTCCTTGCTTAAGTTCAATAATTTACCAATCATGATGTCAAAATTGTACTTTTTTCTTTCATTTCTTCTGTCAAACTGAGATTGAACCAAGTTCTTAAGCTTTGTAATGGAGATATAAATGCATGCACTTGTAATGCCAATTTGTGTGTTTTTATGACTATTTTTAGAAGCTAATTTTTTTGGTCTTTGTCAGATTTTTTGTAGTAAAAGTAAGCTTATAAGATTATATAAAGGTAATGTAAATGTGACAGAGTTAACAGTGGCAGAGTTAACAATGTCAGAGTTAACAGTGGCAGAGATAACAGTGGCAGAGTTAACAGTGACAGAGTTCACGGTTGGGTGAGTTCACCGTTGGGTGGTATGGTGGTATTCGCAATATCGTTCGTTTAGCTTACTCATGTAGAGTTAAAGGACAATAAATAAATGGATTGGTACCCTTAAAATGCACGGTAATCGTCGCGCTGGCGCATGTTATTTTTTACTGAATAGCTGATTGTCAGTCTTGAAGCAACGTCTGTGTGCGCGGTGGGCTAGACTGTTAAGGTTTTCTTGTGAGATTAATATTTTTCGAAAGCACAAGCTATTTCGTTTAAATCAATGGCAGTCTAGCCGGATCCTGAACAACGCGGGATTTGGGAAGGAAGCATGCAATGGACTAAAAACACGGGGGCACATGGATCATAAGGACAGTAGGTCAGATGTTTTGTGTATTCCAAGGTGTGCTAGCAAAGTTGACTTCAAGGCAACTTCAAGGCAGTTTCAGCCGTTTTGTTGATAGCATAAGCTTTCTTGAATCAGAAGTACACCAAGCAACTCATGAAAAAGAGAAGTGTACCACTGGTGCCAAGGTGCAACAAGTAGATACGTCAACAATTTTCCAACGCTCATATGTTTAGCATGCACAAACATGTGCTAGTTCCATTGACTTCAAGTACACTTCTAGCAAGCTGGGTCGCTATTTGGGCTTAGCATCAGGTTTAATTGATGAGAGGTTCTCCGAGAAGCACGCCTAGAGAGGAGCATTCCAACGTTGTAGAAGCACTCCCATTTGAATACTTCAACGCTGATCAATTGAACTGCAAGCGAACTTCCTTCCAGTGTTTCCTTAAATTAGCTGCCAAAATTTGCATGCTGCTGTGAGATCAATCAATGTTTTGAGTTGAATGGAGTAATATGAAATAAAGAAGGAGAAATGTGGAAGAGCTGAATCAGCGGGCAATTAGTGCTTCGAGAGGATGAATTTACGATCATAGATGTAGGGGCACTTCTAGGTTGGAATGAGAGACTTACTTTCCAAAATGGCAGCTGTCTCAACAAAACCAGCCAATTGAACTACGAAGTGTACTAACAAGTACACTTTCTAGAGTTGCCATCAAAACATGCTCACACCATTTACTTGAAGTGGACGATTCATATTGCGTTTGGCACGATTTGTCAAAATTGCACCCAACAAACTATCAGAGTGCCACAAGTTCAAATTGAATTAGTATATGAAATCACTGAATGCGATTTGGTTGGGTAGCAGAAATCTTCAAAGGAGCTGTATTTATAAAGTTAATGAAAAGTTTACTCTCAAGTAGACTTTGTAGCATACCTTCAAGTAAACTAGCAAGCATTCCAAGACCAATACAACCAAAACATATGACCTATTATCATACTTCAATTTCAATTGCTGTGAAGCAATTGGATCAGGGTTTCACGACACATGACAGATGTCTGTACAGCTATTAATTAACATTATTTTAAAGGTAATTGTGAAATCGAACAATTTTATGATAAATGACGAGTGCTTGGTAATATTGATGTAATAGGAGAGAAATCAATTGAAACATATTTCGATTTTTTAATTTAGAAGCAAGAATGATGTTTGGATTGGATGTTTGAATCAGCTTTTCTATACGGATTTGAAACCAACTTACAAATCATGCAAATACAATGCAAGGAATACGTACCTTGTAATATTAAGTTTTTGAAAATGATACCTTTGATTTTCAACATTCTAAAATGTTCTTTCAAGACCAAAAACAAGTATTTTGCAAGTGTCAGGTCTTTGGAAGTGCACAAAGTCTCCTTTTTGAATTTTCAATTTAACTCATACTTCCCAATTTTGGTTTGGAATCTTGGTTAAAATCCCATTTAGATTTTCACAACAGATTGCTTTAATTTCACAGTTTGAACATTAAGAATGTCTCGAGTCACTTTAGTAGTGCAAGAAAAGTGTTACTGTGTGATGATTTTGTTTAACTGTTGAATACTTCGTAAAAATTGAGACGGCAACGTATTTTCAAGTTTTGTTCTTGTGGTCGACCACGGACATCTAGAATTTCCTGGACGGCGCACGGCAAATCAGGGGTGACCAAGATCAAGTGGAGAAGCACAAAAGGAGAGAACGTGCTTTTGAAAGAAGAAAGTCTCAGTTTTTAAAGAATTGATGATTATCCATCAACTTGCAACGGTTTGGGATACACTTCATGAATATTTGAATAACAAAATGCATTACTCAAGCAAAACACTAAACTTGTAATGCCTCTTCATGGTTTCAATGAACAGATAAAACACCCTTAGAACATTCTACTATCTTACCTCTTACTCAGCCTAGAACACACCTTTTCAATGAATAAGGTTTATTTGCATCATTCGAACTTATACTGATCATTGAACTAACTCTTAAACAAAAAATAAGAATAGAAAACACATGAATACATGAAAATATTAAGACAAATTTGACTGTCATTGAAACTTACAAAAAAATAAGCTAAACTAGAAATAAACTGACAATAGATCGATAGAAATGAGACAATATGAATCACAATCAACTTTAACATTTTGAAACAGTTCTCATATCTTTAATTTGGTCTCTTAAAGACATCTTTCTAATATACTATTGCATTATGAACAAATAAAGTAAAACTGACCAGTCTTTCACTATGTATCTTACTTGATACCAAGATATATTTTCCTGTTGAATGTTCTTATATCCAGGTTAGACTAGTCTTTCATGAAATTCTTTAACAATTCAAATCATGAAGTTCTGAAGAGAAGCAAAGAAGGTTATGCCAAATTAAAAGTCCTTGTGTGTCAAACTTGGGAGCACGTTGGAAAATAGTCAAAAATTGGATATTTAGGCATCCTTGACCATAATTACATTGTACGTATATGATGAATTATATACTTTTTTTTGTTTGTTTGTTGCGGATTTTCTACTACCGCTACAAGGAATGCGATTCCCTGTAAACAAGGATCTCTCCCAACAGCTTCAATTCGATCCCCAACAGGATTCGAACCTACGCCGTCTGGGGAAGCACTTTTTTTTACCCTCGGCTCTTATAAGAACGCATTAGTACGCGCGACCACTCTGGCTTCCTTATACATTTCAGTATTTATGCTAGCTCATAGTATTCTTAAGTTTAAATAAAATGATTTTCAGACAACGGTTTGGGATACACTTTTGGAATATTTGAATGACAAAATGCATTTTTCAAGCAAAACACTAATTTTGTAATGCCTCCTTAGGTCTGAAATCTAGATTTTCAACTTGTTTGCATCAATATCAATTATAACTATAAGGTGCAAGTCAATCTTATGGCATATGGACCTTAACCCACACGCAAATTCACTACTTAAAACTGCATGAACAACTCTTAACCATACTGAGATTGTCCTGAAATCAATGACACGATCGTACAATAAAAGAAATTCGAATATGAAACCATTAATTCTAGAACATGAATTTATGCCAAGGTGACAACCCTTAAAAAAATCGATTTCTAATAAGCAATAAAGATTGCCATGTCTTAATTAAGTTCAGGATAAGGCGTGGATGAGCAAAATCTATGTAAATTGTTCAAGCCGGGTAACAGATAAGCTCAAAAAAACGCCGTTATGTTGTTCAAGTTGTTTCTTGAATGAGCGTGATGAAACTCCGCGTTTTAGTCCGTGGGAGAATTTCCGGGGGAAATATGGTTCCTAATCCATTTTCAAGATGAATTTGCGTGGCATTTTTAAGCAAGACGACACCGAACGAGGGTAGCAAGAGCTGAGTGAAGGAAGACAACAGGGCGCGGAAATAGAGAAGAGCTACTCTGGACTTGCGCAAGCGATGAAGAGACTTCAGACGAACAGATTCCTTTGCACAGGCTACACTTTTATAATATTTACACTTTAAGTAACTTTATCATAATCCTCAAAAAAAGTTTTAATCGTCTTACCTTCATTCAACAGCTTTCTGAGAGGTCGGCCTTGCACTTCTGATATTCATGAGAACATTGAGCACCTAGAGAGCTTTCTAAGACACTACAAGACTTTAAACAAAACACACTGATTAGGGAATGATGATGCATTGGAAAATAGACACTAAAACACTCTTTATAAATTATGAGCCACATAAACTTTGTTGCACGACTTAAAAGAACT
This sequence comes from Tigriopus japonicus, assembly GCA_010645155.1. Taxonomy (NCBI): domain Eukaryota; kingdom Metazoa; phylum Arthropoda; class Copepoda; order Harpacticoida; family Harpacticidae; genus Tigriopus; species Tigriopus japonicus. The sequence goes on from JAAGOF010000312.1 coordinate 25,981, forward strand.
GAGCTTGTTTTCCTTCTTCAGGGTGTCTCCCGCAAATCAGAAAAACTGCACACAAAATCAATCGTGTAGTGTTTTAAGACTATTGAAAGACACTTACGGTCTGAATGATTTTATTTGAAAGGTCTTCATTGATATTAGTCGAAAAAGCAAGCAGATTTTTACTTGACAAGCCTCAATTGTGGTGTCTTGAAAGTTTGAAGAAAGGCTGGATTATGTGATCTTCTAATCAAAACTAAGAAAAAACCTTATGCCATTCTGGATCCTATTTTCAGACAAATTATTTGAACACTCACAAAAGGCTTTAAAGTTCATTACACTTTACATTGACAGGTTTTGTCCAATATGTTGCAAAATAAGTTCTTAACAATATTCTGACTGGTTTGGTCACCATTTTTGATTTTCATCTTCTCTCTTCAGGGATCCTGTGGCACGTTGTCTTCTTAAGATTAATTATATTTGAACCAAAAAATTAGGACAGACCAGCTGACTTAAAGTGTGGCAAAACAGTAAGTTAAGTCACCTTTGTATAACTTTCAAACCAATTATTGCTCTTGGGGCCAATCAATGAGCATCTTAAAGTCATTTTGAACATTGCAACAGTTGCATCAAGCAACCCTTAATATAGAAGAGGCCTCATCTTTGGCAGTTCGCCCAGCCAAATTAGCCAGAAGACCAAAGAGGCTGCTCTAAATTTCCGGCTGAATTGGCATTCGATCCTTGCCTTTCACTTGATTTGGCTCACCTCCGGCCAGTTTTGCCGTGCCGTGAAAAGTCCACCTCTATTCTAGATGTTCTTGGGTCGACTTAGCTCATAAACCGGTTTGTGAATGTCGTCATTCTCGTCTTGCTTTCTTCGGAATCAGAATTCGAGACGGCGCATCGCCTTTTTCCGACCTTCATGATTGCCAAATACGATTTTTCGACCTTCAAGATTGCCCACGGCTGCTCTTTTTTGGCCTTCATTACTGCCCTGTTGTCTTTTTTCTTGACCTTCAACACCGCCCGCGTTGTGACAGTCAACTGCTTTTGATCGGCTTTTTTCGCGTTCAATTTCAATTTCAAGCTCGCACAACAATGAGCAACGTTGAGCGAAGGCGGAAATCAAAGGGTCATTACCGGACCCCTCCGATCAGTTTTGCCATAACGGCCAATCTGGCTGTAATCAAAATTTGGCCAAAGTTCGGTTACTTACTTTCACAATAGCCTAACGTTTCCAGTTTCTATTAAATATAATGCATGAAATTGCGTCTTGCTGATACATCTTGAAAACCCGCTAATTTTTTTAATTACATGACTATACTTAGAAATATTTAAAGCTTAATGTGGTCGAGTGAGGTACACTTCGTCAGTCCTGCTTCAATTGAGTGGAAGACTTGACTTAACAGGTTTGCTGTGAAAGAATTGAAGAAAAGGTCACCAGATACACTTGGTGCATTCAAGAGCATGCTTTGTACATAATTCTATTTAATGTTGCAAATTCGTACGTTTCTAAGTCACTGAGTCATTGTGTAGCCTGATTGCCCCAAAAACATTCATGGAAATTGGCCGACAGAAAACATGTATTTTCATTGAAATGGACCGTCTTGTCGCTGTTGGCAGCATTCCTGATTATAAGGCAAGGGCTCTCCAGCACTGCTCTAGGGCCCAGGCATAAAATTCAGGGCAGCAGAGGTAAAAATGTTCAGGGCGGCAAATGTAAAAATAGGGATTCAATGATTAAATAACATTGATAAGAGTGTACAACAAACATGGATCATATTTTCCTTGACACAAATAACAGTATGATTGAAAGAATTTTATGTAACTTAATACTTAGAGTGCAATAAAAAAATTCTGATCCTGAATGCTCTGTAGTGACGTAACGGGTAATGTAACTAATTAGCAAATCACATGAAATACGTCGGCTTTTGTTATGTAGTGGTCAAACGAACGAAATTGTAGAATATTCATGTACTTGATAGTACTTGATAGTAAGTAAAAAGCGCAAGGCTTTCATGAAAGTAGGAAACCGAACTTGGACCAAATTTTGATGAAAGCCAATTGGGCCTTTCTGGCAAAACTGACCGGAGGGGCTTGGTAACTAATGACACAGAGTTCCAGAGTGGAGATATCAGAGGAGGCCGGTCATGAAATTTCATTGTGCGCAGCAAGGGCCGTTTATCATCAGTAACTAGTTGAAACTTGCCCAAATAAACGTATTCGTAGAAGTTAAATTTTTGAAAAACAAAGTTTCCGTCATGTGGCCTCCTGTCTTAGCTTTGCTTCTCCCAAATTATACTAAGGTGCATCTGGCCAGCAATAAACAAGGCAGACAAGATCATGTGAACAATTCGTAATTTAGTGGCATCTAACCCTTTAAGCCTCTTGTCTGTGTGCACTAACACCGGGATAGCAGGAATTCAGTGCGACTTTTTACCGTAATAGCAGTACCCGCCGGGATAGCAG
>JAAGOF010000312.1:28525-81055 GCA_010645155.1 Tigriopus japonicus
AGTTACTGCTATTGACGGTTTAGTGCGTATTGGTGTGTGAGTCAGCTTTGCCAAAGTGCAGAGGAAGAGTAGAGTGGCCAAAATGAGAAGAAAAACAAGTATTCAATGGAGTGGATTGTTGAACCTTATCAAGAAATAAAGGCATAAAAATAACGAATGACAGTTACGCGAAATGACTTTACTTAAAGCTTATGTGTTGCTCAGAACAATATACTTGTGTATATTGAAAATGACAATTGTAAAATGAAACCAATATGTGACTGAATTTCAGTTTTTACCTCCCTTTTGTTTTGTCTCCACTTATGGGGGAAATTGTTCCACCCATATATTTAATTTACATTCTCTTTTATACTCAAACTGACCAGATATAGATTTGAAAAGCTAAATTATGCCTTTTTTTAAATTTATCTTCGAGTAAACATTTTTAGTTTTTAGGCCTTTTAGGCTTTATTTCACCCTTTTTAACATTTTCCTTTTATTTCTAGCTTTTTCAGCATGTTTCGAATTTTCTTGGAATTTTACCAAATTTTGCAACTCAAATTAAAAAAAAACCTTCCTGTTTAGTGGATGATCCCCTCAAACGGCGCAACTTTAATCCAGAACGTGCCCATCTGATTCCATTCGATTGTGTAAAACTCATGACTCATGCATGTGTAATCATTTACGCAATAAAGAAGAGCTTTCTGTAGGGTCAGAAGGATATGTGCATGAATTCTCTCAACGTACATTTTGATTGCCTCTGAGTTAATTGCTCATTTTTATGCACCCACATCGCAATAAACATGAACGTTGGTGATCAAGTGCTTATCCAACTCGAATATATAATTTGTTGTTCAACTGATTAGTACTGATGTGTTTCTAGTTGGATTTTCGGCAATTTGGTTTTTAGGGTCAAAAATCTGACCACAAGTAAACTTTTCAACAGGCAATAGACCATATCTACCATTAAATATATTACCATTAAACTGGCAACTCGAAATCCATTTTTTATAACTATCGATGGAACTCGAAATCGAACTAGTTCGAGTGTTACCAATTGGTCCCTGTTTAGGTCTTTTCAAAAAGTTCAATGCAACCTACCCACATCAACATTGAACAGATTTGAAGAGGAAGGCTGTTAGCAATGACTGCCATTATGATAAATCTTTCACCTGGATCACAAAGAGTTTGGAGGATTTTTTTTAAATTCCTGTACCAATGAACTTGATATCCTTTCTAATTTTCTTAGCTCATGTCTTTGATCTTTCTTGAAATCGACAAGACATAGACATTGCCTTAGGGTGGCCAAAAGCAGACTAGTTATGCGACATTCAAGTTTTCCAAAAGATTTCCAAATTATGAAACGAACTTTTGGTAACCTGAAAAGTTTAGGAAATGAAGACATAGTTTTGACCAAGTGTTCACTTTTTGTTTTGCTTAATCATGCACCTCTGGCTTTCTGTATTGGACTACAGAAATGTTTTAGGTCTATTACTATGTAGTCAGACTGAATTCTTAGTCAGTCATGACACATGATGGTCTAGAAAACAAAATGAGGACGTCCGCTTTTCTAGAGTATTTTTCCATCAAAATGTTGGAAAAATATACCCAAAGATGGCTATTTGCCTTTGTGGGTGGCTCTTGTGATTCCATGGAGTTGAAAGGTGCGTATTTTCTCATCAGAAAGCAGTTCTACGAGTGCATCATTGCCATTGAGAACCAACAATAACTTTTCTTATGGACTTCAAAATAAAGTTTACAACTGATATGACTGATTCCACCTGTTGAGATCAATTTAGTCAATCGGCAGTTTGTTGGTGGGCCACAAAACGAAGTTTGTAAGGACTGAATAAGAGAAACTTCAGACCACAGTCTTAAGCGATGTAATATCATGGCTTTATTGACCTCATGATGCAAAGAAAGCCGTGGGATGCCAAGAAATGGGTTTATACAGTTTATACCCTTCGTGTCATGTTTCATTGATTTAAATGGAGGACTATCTTACATTTAAATGAGGAAGTTGGCCAATGATCGAGTCCTTGCTTTCTACAGTTTGAAAGCCATTACTGACTATCCTCCAAGTACCAATGTGTTCAACAAATTTATCAATATATTCACCAAGAGCCAAAAATCATCCCTGTTCAAGCCAATCTTGACTATTTTCAGTTTCAATTTGTTACAATTTTCTTTGCTGGACAATAACACATTAATCGTCTGTTGCACGATAAAACACTTTTATTTCCTCCTTTTCCTGTCATTTGATAAAAGAACTTTGCAGTATTACATGGACACGTGAATGACTTACTCTTTATGCTAAAATCGGCATTTTTTTATCCTGGAGTATTCAAAACTCTTGGCAATGACATATGTCCATTTTCAAATGTTAGACGCCCGATTACTTGTCCAGTTCAGGGTTGCCAATTTTTATCAATCAGAGTTCAAAGTTAGGTCAGGGTCAGAAAATAAAAGCTTAGCATTTGAATGATTTTGCAATGAAAAAGTTATTTGGAAGTTTATGGTTAATAATATAGTGCTCAAAAGGACTTGTTTTTTTTTCAGCCCCGAAATACTGAAATATTGGTGAGACGTTAGATAAATTTGGCAGGCTTGGAATATTTAAGGGTTCAAAGTCATTTGATCATTAACAAAATATGACAGAAAAAATGTAAGAAAACGAGCCATGCAGGAATTTGATATTTTGTGTACAAGTAGAAGACTAACAAAGAAGTTGTGTTGGAGAAGCAGTGGTTGGACAAGGACAAAGTAGTAGAACGAGAATAACGGTATGGAAGTGAAGAGGAAGGAAGAGTCCATTGAGGAAGGAGAAAGATAGAGGGCGATTAGAGAGAATATTTATCACTTGAGAATTCAGGCTTGCCAGGTGACAGTAAGCTGTTTCGGTATAGACTTTCATAGTTCAAAATTGGAGTTCCAGTGAGTACTAAGAGAGCTGGTTAAGGTACTGCGTTCTTGCACCTTCTAAGAGTATTTCACAAACGTTTGGCTTTTCCTTTACATTTCATTGCGCAACGCGTAACTCAAACTTGAAGTTTATTGCCCTGCATATAAACATTGATTCAGTTTGTCACACGAATGAAAAAGCATTGTACTAAAAGCTTCATTCCCTGTCTTTTGGAGTGTGTCTGAAAATGATCACTCTGAGTCATACGCAAGCGTAGCGTAGTTCTGTTTTTCTCTCTCATCGCCTTCTTCTCCTAAGGGTGACTGATAGTAGGTTTAAAAACTAGTAAATTTGATTCAAAGCTCTGGGAACTCTGAATGAACTTCTTAATCCTGAAACAGTCCATTCCCAGGTGGAGGAAATGAAGGGGGGTTGTACAGACAGTACAGATGCAGTTGGGTAGAGGTAGATGATGAAACTCGTGTTTTTTGCTATAGAGAGGGTGGGTCAGATTGAACAGGTCCTTCATCAATTCCCGTCTTTGATGGAGTTTGGAAGGAGTATTAAAGAAAGCTCATTTGAATAATCTTTCTTCAAAAGTCCTTGCTCATTTAGTAGTCGAAAAATAAAGATATTTGGTGCAAATAAGAGTATGAGCATTCAAAGAAATTTATCAGTGTGAAAAAACTCTCTTCAAATCAAGCTGTCCTTTTTTTGCTAGTAAGAGGGCAACATTACGAGACCATGTTTTGCAACCCTAACTTCAGTTTAATTAGTTCAAGTTTTAAACAAGCAGCCGTTTCTGAGAATGTGGCACTTCAATCCATTTACCGTGCACTATTTCATTTGTGCAAATGCCGATCTCTAACAGGGTTGCAAGTTGGCAGTGGACTGTTTCAGGATTAAGAAGTCCATTCAAAGTTCCCAGAGCTCGGAAACAAATCTTCGTTAGGAAGGCAGAGGCAGCTTGGAACTCTGCGGCCTTTATCACATCGCTTTAAATCACATATTGATATCATACACTTTAATGTAAAGTAACTGAAGGAAATAGACTCCAACTAACACTTTGAGTGATGGATATAATTGGTTAAAACCTTTGAAATCAAAAGCCCTTCGTCGGAAACCATGTATTCCGACCTCTGGAACTTAGGCGAGTTTCACGAATCGGCCGATTCACGACATCTGAGATTCAAAGATGAACATTGGTTCCTTATGGGAGAGATGACCATGTCAAATTACAGACCAGATGGCTTTAACAGTCTAGGCTTGGCAAAAATTTATTGTACCAAAAGACATAGTACGGTTCTTTATTTCTTTCTATATTTTTATTAAAATTTCATTCCTGCTCAACCCACTGTGCAAGGGTTGTCCAGACCTACCCTCCTCACATCTCCGATAATAGCACTTTTTAAAATCTGAGGTTTGGTTGCTTTTTCATAGTATACCAGATCTGACATCACAAGTGATACATAGCCATATTTGAAAAATTACGAGAAATCGATTTAAATTCAACTCTGAAGCAAGAACCATCTGTAGATGAAGCCATAAATAGGCTAATTTCAATTTTTGATGAGGTTTGTGTGTTTCGGGAATTCCAGAAATTGTACCAAAAGGTGGGCCATTGTCTAGAAATCCAAGGTTTCGAAAGAAGTTGTCCAAAAGGAGTTGTCAGATTTCAAAGAGACTTCGATGTACTTCAAATCCATTTGTTGTTGCCAGCCTCCAAAGCAAAAAGCAAAGCAAACAGCCAGAGTGGCCGCTCGTACTAATGCGTTTATGTAAGAGCCGAGTGTAAGTGCATCCCCAGACGGCTTGGGTTCGAATCCTGCTGGGAGTCAGATTGAAGCTGTCGGGAGAAATCCTTCAATTTACGGGGAATCACATTCCTTGTAACGGTAGTAAAAAATCCGCAAAAAAAAAATTTGGATGTGGTCCAATCAAAGATTAAGGCTTCCATTGATTCCGATCATGTAGAGAAGGAAAGTAGAGTGATCCAGGAGGTTAAGACTAATCCAAAGGCGTTTTTCTCTTTTGCAAACACACAGAGAAAAATGAAACATCCTGTAGGACCTTTTGAGGTCAACAGGAAAACCGTCAATGATAGTGAGGTTATGGTAATATGCTTGGAGATCAGTTCTCAAGTGTATTTCAATTCCGAAAAGGGTAGGAAAAGCAGGCCATGACTGTAGCAATGTTGTTGATGAGACTGGCATTGATAGTTAGGATAATTGCTTGGAGGATCTGGTAGTCACAGATCAAGATGCTTTTGAGGCCATCAAGAGCTTAAAGCCCTCGAGTTCTCCTGGACCCGATGGGGTGACATCTCAGTTTCTGATGAAATGTTCACAGATTCTTGCCCCTGCTTTCTCGCACTTGATGCGTCACATCTTAGATCAGGGCAAGTTTTCCCCTTCTCTAAAAGTAGCTCATGTTGTTCCAATTTTTAAGGGCGGAGATAAGTTACTCCCTAGTAGTTAAAGGCTCATTTCTCTGACTTCCAGTATTGCAAAGGTCTTTGAGAAGATCATGAAGTCCAAGCTTGTTAAGTATTTGGAAGCTTATGATATCATTCCCCCAGGGCAGCATGGGTTTCGAGCCCATTGTAGTACTGTAACCCGACTGGTTGACCACATTGAGCAGATCATTGAGGGGCTCGAAAGTCACGAGTCAGTTGATGTAGTCTATCTGGACTTTGCCAAAGCCTTTGATAAGGTAGATCATGGTCTTTTGCTTGATCAACTCAGGGAGTTCGGGATCCAGGGTAAGGTCCTGAATTGGATTAGTAGTTCCATGAGTGAAAGGAAGGAGATAGTCAAGGTTGAAGGATCATTTAGTGGCATGTATGGTGTCAAGTCAGATGTTTCACAAGGCTCAATTTTAGGTCCGCTCCTTTTTATTTATGCTATGTGCTCCTGTTGAACTTTTCATTTTCCGTGACCATTTGAATACAGGAATCTGAAGTGACGTTGAATTTGCCCCTATGGATTCATTTGGATGGTGCATTATTGACAAGTGAATTAGAACAAAGATCAAAAAACATCGCAAACGAAGATTATCCTCGTTATGAAATTCTCCTGATTAAGTTTGTTTTGGTCAATCGTCGTGACGGTCGTCAAGATACATCAATTAATAATAGGTTGCTCGTCAATTTTCATGGCACACTTGATTGAACATCGTCATGATTCACAAGCACATTTTTGATCGGTGGATTTTTTGCATACTTTGTCTTTTTCCAATTCCAAATCTTTCTGATCTAGAGGTACAATTGGCTTCATTTGTTCCAGCTGATTTGCGTTGCAATCATGGAATCATAACTTCAACAAAAACTGGGTGAGCCCTCTTTTAAATATCATTCTTACTTACGCATTCGTTTGACTTTTTAAAATACCAAACTCACGATGGCCAAAAGATAATTAAAATATTTCGTTTTGGGCCCTAATTTTACCTGAAAACAGCTCCAAAATGCCCAAAGGAATGCTTGAAAACTTTAAAATTATGCGCAAAACCATATTTGAGGAGGTAATTCAATCTCAATGGCATTCAAAAGATTATTTGCCAAAGAGGAAAAGACCATGAAGAAGACCCCCAAAATGTTCAAATTAAATTCCTAGCCCTGTTAGAAAATAGTTACAGCTGTCTAAAAATCATCTTATTTAAGGGCATAAATTATGTTGGTCAATTAACCTATTACTGATACATTGGATAAAAACAATGTGCTAAGATTATTAATATGAGATCATGAAATGTTCAAGTGACAAAACAAAGGCTTCAGACATTAACTGAATAAGTGAGATTTTTTTCCAACAATCACTCGTTGGTCAACCAAATTTCATATTTAAATGTTACTTGCTGTTATATTTTGAATGGTACTTTGTATATCTCATTTATATATATGCATCGGCTGTTGCCTCGCAAATAAAGCAACACTTGATCCTCTGATCTCTAACCATATAAATCGTTCTCGTCCTCCGTCCTCGCCCTCCATCACGCCCACACGACATGGCGCAGCAGTAAGTTTGAACCACGCCCCTTCAGTCACACTACTCTTGAGGCCCACAAAGGCACGCCGACCTCATCATTGTTCTACGCCACGAAGGTGAAGATGGGCCTCAAAGAGCACATCACGAACCGGAAGGCTCAAATTTTGAAAAAAACTGACCCTTGTTCGCAACCTCAACAAGTCCGGAGTTGATGACGATCGGCTATGGTGGTTGTTGGGGGAAGCGGAGAGCAAGATGGACGAGATGATGTACATTTTCGATATCATTGAAATGCAGGAACTTGAAGGCGACATCAAACATTTTTTAAGAGGCCAAGATCAAGGCCACCATGAACACGCGTCTAAAATCAGTAATGTAGCCGAACTACTGATGTCACGTACTTCTCCAACGCGCACCACGCCAACGGTTTCTCCATTATTGACATCAACAGAACGTCATCACTTCAAACCAATCTCTGATATGAAACCTTTCTTATACCTCCGGGGACCGGATTGTTGTGCCAAGACCCGCTAGACGTGCAATCTTGGAGTTACTTCATCTCTCACACTCCGGAATTACAAAATCGGTTGAGCTAGCAAAACAACTCTATTATTGGCCTGGAATGCAAAACGAGGTAGAGTTATGGATCCGAAGATGCTATCAATGTGTGAAACATTTACCATCTCAGTCACATGAACCAATTTCATCAAGCATAAATACGGCCTCATTTCCCATGGAAGCTGGATCCGTCGACTTATTTGAAACCAAGGGAAAACATTTTTTGGTCATGGTTGACCGATTTAGCGGGTTTCCCCTTCATGTCCATGATGAGATCGACCACAACTGAAGCGGTATGGAACCAACTGAGAGGGTGGTTTAACGATTTTGGATTTCCCCGTCATTTGAAGAGTGATGGTGGACCCCAATTCCGCCAACGTTTCGCGGAACTGTGTGCAGAGTTCGGCATCGTGTTTGAGACGAGTTCCCCATGCAATCCACGTAGTAACGGATTGGCGTAAGCAGCCGTGAAATCGGTAAAAACAACGTTTTCCTTCACGGATCTAGCAAGATCCCACCATGGGTCCGGTAACCCCACCAATTCCACTATCGACGTGGAGACCACCATCGACGTGGACGAGCCCAAAAACCCGAAGCCGAGTCCCCCCAATTGATCGGTCGCTGACCATAACTGTGGCCGGCGCGATACCTGCGGTGATGGCTGGCGTGATACCCGAAAGTGGCCGTCGCCATTTCCCACCAGTGCCTCAAGGAGGATGGCGCCTCGAGAGGAAGATGGTGAGGGATAGATGGTGAGCCGGGAGGGAAAATTCCCCGGCCAGTCTCCCGCCGTGTGGCCGACCCCGCCATGAGCAAAATCCACTCTGGACAACGACGACGCCACCATAGATGAAAGCGATGCCACTCAGTGGGTGAAAGCGATGCCCAGTGAGGGAAAGGAGATGTTGTATCCAAGTCAAGTTTATTATTGTAGTCACTACTGTGATTTATGTTAACATCTGTGGTATTATTTTTATATGTATTTTACTTTTTTTTACTTTTTTTACTCATGTAACGGTGCACACATGATTTGGAAGTTACTGACCATTTGCACATTTGATAAGCTTTGCCGCTAAATTCGTTGTAGAACGGTATCTCTTGCCCATAGACTTGAAGATGACAATCTTGGCCACTCCTGTTAGGTCTGAAGGCCGTCCTGTCCTTGGATGATCTTTCAGACCCTCCCCTTTCTCAAATATGTTCTTCCACATAAAACGGTGTGTGGTTCACCTTGAGAGCCTTGGCTTTGGTTCTAATGGACATTTCAGCCTCAAGCATGTGAAATCCACGTCCCCAAAGCTCCCATCGTCCAAGTGACTGATGTCTGGACATAGTAATTTCCAAAAATATTGATAGCTTTTCAGATGCACCCTGGTGATGCTTGTTTTTGTGACAGAGTATGTTAAGTTGATGTCAACTCAACTGGTTCAAAACCAGTTGAGTTGGTGTAACATTATTTTGGTAAGCAAAACAGTGTTACCTTGTCCCCTTCACAGATGTCCCAGAGTCGAGATTCCGGAGCAGGCCGGTCATGAAAATTCATTGTAGGCAGCCAGGGCCGTTTATCATCATTGACTTGTTGAAACTTGCCCAGACAAATGTATTCGTAGAAAGCAAATTTTCGAAAAACAAACGTTATGGACATGTGGTCTCCTGTCTACGCTTTGCTTCTCCCAAATAATATGTCTTGCGCACGTCCATTTGTATTATAATCTTCAGGGCCACCAAATTTTGGTAAAAAAAATTGCCAAAAAATGTATTTTTTTGGTAGTTTTTCTTGGAAATAATGTAATGAAATCGGATTTTTTGGTAGTTTTTTTGGTTGTTTGGTAAGTTTGTTTTTAAAGCCTTTTCTCATTTTTTACATAAAAACAGTGTGTTATAATCAGGGACACCAAATCTATGCAAAATATTTTGCCGAAACGTATTATTTTTTGGTGCTTTTTTGAGAAATGACGTAACAAAATTGGTTTTTTTTTGGTATTTTTTAAAATACTTTTCTCATTATATCGCCTAAAAACTGCCCTTTTATGTTTTTGCATCATCTATATTTTATTTCATGGGTAGGAAAAGATGCTAAAATGACCGTATTTTGTCACAATTGGTGCAAATATAATAGCTTCTATTCTTATTTTGATTTTTGACATCCTTTTTGTTGATCGCTCTCAACGGGAGAGGCATTTATTCCACATTCTTTCGAAATTTTCCCAATTTTTGTATTTTTTGACAAAAATGCACATTGTTTGTGACTACAATGTAAAATCCCATTTATAACAACCCAGCGGGCCTGAGGATTAACTAAATATACCTGTTAAAAATTAAAAACGCTACCTTTTTGCTTCTTTATTTTGACTTTGACGTAAAATCAAACAATTTTCCATATCATATCCATCAAAACAGGCAATTTTTGCACATTTATTTAATTTTTTCCTCATTTATGTAATTTTGCTCAAAAATCGCAGATTTTGGTAATTACATTGTAAAATGTAATTTACATATATCTGGTGGCCCTGATAATCTTACACTTCTTTGGGCAAGTAATCATTGACTTCTATTATATATAGTGATTATAATTGATCTAAGCAAGTAATTCACGATATTCTTCGGAAATACTTGCCCTTTCACGCAACTTCTGGCCAGTAAACAAGCCAGACAAAATGACGACAATGGCCTCTCTAAAGACCTCCATGGTCCTCGTCAAACTGTGTGACCATATCTTATTGAAATTAGGTGTAACTAAACTTCCGGGATATACTGTACATAACTAATCCATGTTTAAGATTCTAAAAAGTGACTTAAAATATATTGATCTTCAAAATCTCATTACTATGCAAGCCTTTAAAGCATTTTCAAATAATTTTTAACAAGTATTCTTTCCGAACTTATATTTTGAGACTCCCTTTCAGTTTAAATACTTTGGTTGCTGCGGCGTTTTGCCGGGTTTCCCCTCATCATCCTCGATGCTTTGGAATCAAATGTGCTTCAAACGCAACGAATTGTCAAACGGTTTCGAGACAATCGGATCTATACTTGAGTTGTATTGATAACCCCAGAGCCCCTGAAGATCCCATCCTAATATCGACAAACGCAATACACTTGCAAACTGGTAAATAAGCTAACAAATATATTGTTAATATGATTTGTCCTCGCTTTTTCAACTTCTCGAAGGTAAAATTCTTTGTTTCCTCCTGTTGGAGCCGAGAGTGCCATTAATTGATTTCTACGTGTATAACGTGAAAAAAGCACTTTTTTGAGATGTAATTGTTCTCAATTTGTCCGCCATTGTGGGAATCTTCCTTTTCGTGAATGGGCGGATTGGTGTGGCCTTGGTGGGCGTAATTGTTCTTAACCTTCGGTTGAAGGGACTGCCAGCTGCGCCATGTTCTGACTAGCGATGATGACTCGACGGAATATGAATCCTAAGTGAGGTTTTATTGTCTTTCTGATTTGCACCGATATTATGTCATGTTCAAGATTGCTTATACATTGTAAGATGAAACAAATGAGCAGGAGGCAGATTCGTGGTTCTGTTTTGTTGTCCTCCAAGTTTTTTTTTTCCTTTTTCATCCGAAGTAAAAATTTGGTCATTTTTGTTAGATCAGAGAAGCTCAAGTTTTTGATTTGTACAAAAGTAGAGGGATTTTTAGGTCAAACTTACAAAAGAAAAAGGTCACCAGTAATAACCAGAAGAATCAAATTTGCAGAAAACTGCAAAATTGATAAAGTTGTCAATACCGCACCTCAAATTATAAAACCAAGGAACCTGAAATGTAGGTAAATAATATTCATATAAGGAAAAAATCTCTATGAAAGAATACTGTAATAAGACTGTTGACCAAGAATAATCTCAAGTCCAGCTTTGACTGAATATAAGTCAACACGGCGTTTACTTGAGCTGGAGAAGTCTTTTTTGCGTGCCAAAGACATTTGAGACCAGTTTTGAGGTGAAAAGACAATGCTGCACAAGAAAGTGAGCTCTGTTAAATAGGTCACAGGCCAAAAATTTATTTAATCTCACTTAAAACATACATAAAATCCATTTTCTGAATTTTTCTTTTCACTTATTACTAAAGTGGTCTCATGGTTGTTTTCTCCCGAAATATTTACGAAATATATTGAGCCCTTGTTCTAATTTGGGATAACAAAAGTCCGTCGAGAACTGTGTTCGAAAACAGCTATTTAAAATCGAACGGCAAAATAGATTTCGCTAACATTTTCAACCATTATTGACGTCAGTGTACCTAACAATTATCCAAAAGAATTTTTTTTATAAATTTGGTTCTTAGCATGCTTTAAGTGGCATTACATCAATTTCTGGCCCGTGACCTAATTAACAGAATTCACTTTTATATGCAGCATTGTTTCTTTATCTCAAAACTGGTCTCAAATGTCTTTGGAGCTAAAAAATGACATCTCCAGCTCAATCAAACGTCGTGTCAAAATATCATTCTCCTAAAGGCAACTGGATGCTTTGAGCACAAGCACGCCAAAGTGTGGAATATCATGCCCAGGTCAATTATAGAAGAATAAAAAACTCGGTGAAAAAACTCATCAAATTAAAGATTGGAGATCTAACAGAAACATTTTCTCGAATTTCAATTACATGATATGACCCGAAATACCAATCATACTTCGACTTCGACCAACCCAAGGGAAAGTATGAAAACACACTAAAACCGAATCCAAAACTCAAGAAGTCTCCAATTAAGTGGAACCAGCCTTTAGTTCCTACTCAGAGACTTAGTTCAGACATCCTTTTTTCCATCGTCACAAGTCACAAAACAATTTGGAGCATTGAAGGTGCACTGGTTCAGTTGGAAAAGCATGCATTGTGTAAGCTTCAGACCTGTCTTGTAATTGAAATTACAATTACGTAATTACCTTTCCAATTAATTGTAATTGTAAATAATTACATCTGAGATAAAAGTAATTGTAATTAATTACATTTCAACCAATGTACAGTATGGCAACTAAGTATGGGAACCAATGAAATCAATTATTTCTTTTTATTGGTTGAAGATAGAGATTTGAAATTCTGTGTCAAGATAGATTAGTACAATAGCTATAATTCTTGTTTTAAACATTTTCACAATGGCCTCCTCGATTGGCAATTACACGGCGAAGACGGCATGGAACCTGAGCACAGCAAGTGCGCATGGTGTCTTCATCAATGCTGGCCCATGCCGCAACCAGGGCGGCCTTCAGAGCGGGAACACTTTTGTGGACCTTCTTGCAAGCCCTGCCCTCAAGTATGGATCATACAGAAAAATCCATAGGATTGAGGTCAGGGCTGCTCGGTGGCCACATATCCTTGGACCAGAATGACGGAAAAACAGCTTCACAAAAATCTTGGACGATGCGGGCGGTGTGTGCGGGGGCCCCGTCTTGCTGGAAGATGTAGGGGGCATTTCCATAAGTCTTGTGGAGCCAGGGTACCACATCCTCCTTGAGCATGGACAAATATTTGTGTCTGTTAATCTTGACACCCATGTCCACAAAAATCAACGGTAGTTTCTTCCCGTCCGACATCACCCCCGCCCACACCATCACTGAGGCTGGCTTCTGTCGGCGGAACACCGCCCTGTTGGCCAAAGGAATGCTGGAAAGGTCCTTGCAAATTACCCGGTCAGTTTGGCTGTTGTGGACCGGCTGAATGGTGAAAACTTTCTCATCTGTCCAACACACAGGGCCATGTGTGTCATCTTGGAGCATCCGCAACAGAACTCGACCTCGCTTGACCCGCTTGACGGCAGTGGCCTCATTGATGAGGTGCAACTTTGTCTTCCGGTAGATCTTCATATTGAGGTCCTTTTTGACGACCCTCTGCATGGTGGTACGGGAGATACCGGCCTCTTTGGCCATTTGGCGGATGCTCCGGTTGGGATTACGGCGGATCTTGTTTCTGGTGTTCCTGATGGTCTCAGGGGTCCGTTTCGTGGTTGGACGGCCACTCCTGGGTCGGTCATTGGCTGTGCCAGTCTCCCGGAACCGTTTCACGGTGCTCCAGATGACCTTTTTGCTCACCTTGTCCTTCCCGAGCAAGGTCCGAATTTTGCCATTGGAGTGGCCAACTTTATGAAGCTGGATGATGGTATTTCGAACCTCATTCTCGGTCTTCATGATGGGTTTTAGCGATAGTTTGTTTTTACAAAGTTGTCATGCACTGTCAGGAGAGGGCGTGTGCAAAATTTTGGCTCCAAATTTAAAAAGGGTCGCGAGATATTTAACTTTAAAGTAGGGTTCCCTTACTTAATTGCCATACGTTAATTAAAAAATTTCAATTACAAATTACAATTACATTTTCACTTACAAAGTGACTTACTTTTTCACTTACTTTCTGGGATTAAAATTTTCCCAAATATTCCCCCACCTTTCCATTAATTTTCAGCATGTAAATTGAATCGTCAAAAATTCAAAAGGTTTGGATGCGCTTTACATATTTTGCACTTGAAAATCAAGTAATTGTAATTTTATTTAATTACTTTTGAGACCAAAGTAATTATAATTGTAATTTATTACATTTGAAAAGAAATTGACACAGGTCTGCTAAGCTTCAACTTACCGTAACTGCCACGATTTTGAGTCAATCAAGTTGAAATTAAGTTGATGAGCTTTGGGTCGCACTCAGACAACTTGCCTGGTTAGATTTGTATGGCTAATCTAGAATTGGAAAAGAGTTTTTGCCAATAGCCAAAATACAGGTCTTCCGTGATCCTTGCTAAAAGCAAAAAAAAAAATGTTGTTCCAGAACTTGCCATGGTAGATCCGGCTTTTGGATTGTTCCGTTCTGCATCAATTGACGGAGAAATCTTAATTTCAATTCCCAAAACGAAAGAAGAAACTCCTCTGCAATCCCAATGGGGCAAATCCATCTTGGCTTGTTATCTCGCCTCAACGGATTGCGTCCAGTGGTTTGAGGGTGAGTGTTCAGTTTATGGATCTGTTTCATGCACAAGAAGTTTACTTTATGAATTAGTGATGTTTTGTGGATTTTTTCATTTTTGAACTGCCACTAACTACATGAGGTGCAAAAAGGCGCAAAAAGGCTTTCATTGATAGGCCAAGGATCTGATATGCAGAAAAAAACAGTAAGAGTAAAAAAAATGAAGCAGACAACTTGCATGTCAATTTGCTAAAAGTTATTCAGTACCAGACAACAGATTCGTGCCAACTACTTCATATGTGTAAATAAACATAATTGCCAAAACATGGGGTTTAATGTTAATCAATTCATTTATAACAGTAAAAAGTAATCATCTCATTTTCATTTACATTTTGATCACTTTTTTCACAGGCACAACTTTGAGTACACATGTGATTAATGAAAATGGCTTCTATTTGTAAAACTTGTTGTAAAGTTAGGAAAAGTGTTAAGTTACAAAACAACCAGTGGCATGATTCTGAGAAAATAAAGGGCCGATATTTTTGTGGCTTATTGGCTTAATCGGCATGAAACTCTCACGGACGATATACACAAATTAAATCATTATACAAAAATATTTCAGGTTCGAAAGAGTGGATCAAATTTCCTTCCTTACTCGTTTATCATGACCAAGGGACTCTAAATGTCGTTGGAGATACCCCGGTGGTGATTGGAGGCAAATATCCCAATACAATTTCTATCCCAACCGTCGAATTCTATGACAAAACCGAAGGAAAATGGATCTTGGGACCTGAACTTCGTCCTGAAAGAGATTCTCACTCTACAGTCGTGGTCAATGAAACATCCTTGGTGATTATGGGAGGACTTCGAAATGGCGTGGCGAGCAATTCAGTAAAGATCCTTAATATCATCGACCGAACATGGAAGGACCTCACCAATTTCCCCAACTCGAGATATGGAGCGGCGTGCGGATTCCTCTTCGATAGTAATGAGGTTTTATGTTTGGGGGGAGAGCAAGGAAATCTTGGAATGGTCAAAAACGCCTATAGATTGAGCTTGTCCACCCCCAATGAAGCTTGGAATGAGACCGTAAAGTTTAAACTCGAGGAAGAGAGAGCATTAGGTGGATTTCTTTTCCAGTTGAGAAGTCACTTGTATTGTCTGACCACGGTTGGGGAAAACTTCACCCCATTGGTAAAACTGCGAAGGATGAATCTTTACGATGGGTCTACAACTTGGACTGTTGTGAAACAGGACTTTCAACAAGGTCACTTTTTCAAAGTTTTGCCTTATGTGACCACTGGTTATGTGATTAAATCATAACTTAGCAAAAAATAAATTCAAGAGTCCAAGTTGTTTTTGTCTTTGATCACCTTATTCGCTTGTGTCATACTAAAATAAATTCAAAAGCAAAACAAACTATTTTGAGGCAAGTTGTCCTAAATCCGCTTCCAAATGTGTAACGGGGATCACATTTGACGTATTCCACTAGTTTTAAGTTGTTTCTGTTCATTCTGACTCAATTTGAGGTGTTAAGGATCCTCAATCGATTCCTCTCTAGGTTGAGAAAATCAATTTATTTTGACATTTGGTGAGGAAACTTTAATGTCGTAACCGAGAGTCCTGATATTCAGGGTGATGGTGTTGTTTCAATATTCATCATTTTCTTTTAACTCAACAAATTTGAACAAAGTAATGGCTGAAATTGTTTATAATTTTCAAAAAACAGAGAGATAACTCTACATTTGTTTTATGCAGAGTTGGGTGAATTACTTGAAAGATGTAATAAATTACAATTACAATTTTTTTCATACAAAAAGGTAATTAATTACAATTACAATTACATTATCCGAAAATGTGATAGACTTCAATTACAATTACATGTCAATTACATGTTAATTACAATTTTAAATTTTTTTTTCACCCTTTCGCCTTTTCAAAACGATGAAAAATAAACAGATCTGCCATTTTAAAATAGCGATACAACAACTGGCAACTTATAATGCCTGAAAGGTTAATATGAAAAAGTGATTTACAAAAACCAAAAGCTTATGAACGGCTTAAATATCAAAGATATTATACCATCAATCACAAGGCATATTTTTCTTTTTCAGAAAACACGAACTTTGTACATGTATATTAAGTATTACGATGGTTTAAACTTTATTTTTGCACCTCATTTGTCTGCCCTTGGTTGTGAAAAGCACTAAATTATGACGCAAGAATCATGGTCAAAAGCTCTTGTAGTTTAAAAGTATTTAAACATCAAAGCTTGGGTGTGTATTGTAAGAAAAGCTACCTGCTCGTTGTACCACATTGACCGCAAATTGATGACAAAATCATTGTTTTTCAAGTAACAACTGATAAATTGGCTTTATGGCTGATTTGAGGAAGTAAGATTTTGAAAAGTTATTAGTAATTCGTAATTGAAAATTTGTCAATTACATGGCCAAAAATGTAATTCATTACAATTACAATTATTTGGCCCAAAAATGTTATTAATTAACCCAGATCAAGGGTTTGTTGTGCGTTGAGGTTCAGAGAATTATCACGAGATGGTGCTGATCCACGCGTCAAATTGAAAAAATCAGAGCGAGTCATAAACATAACTTTTGAAGTCACTCATGTTTGAAATCAAGATGATATGATCTTAAAAGTTATTGTATCGTGTAGAGGGAATCATCCCCTCCCAAATCCACATATTTTGGGCTGATGTAGTTGATTTGAACTCAAATTATGGGACTCGGAAGATTCTCGTTGCCCGTCTAGGTTGAGAGATGTGAGTTTATCCTGACATTGGTTTTGGTTGCGCAACGGGGCTTAAACAACAAAACAAACGATCAGGAATACGGGATTTAAAAATACGACATTTTTCATAGCATGTAACTCATGAGGGTAGTCTGGGAAATGCGAAAACCCTTGTTCTTCCAATCTTGGTTTTCGCATTCCACAGACCACCTTTGCGACTTGGATTGCTTTGAAAACTTTGAAAATTGTTTTGTTATTTAAGCCCCGTTGCGCAACCAAAACCATTGTCAGGATAAACTCACATCTCTCAACCTAGACGGGCAACGAGAATCTTCCAAATCCCATAATTTGAGTTCAAATCAACTTCATCAGCCCAAAATATGTGGATTTGGGAGGGGATGATTCCCTCTACACGATACAATAACTTTTTCGATCATATCATCTTGATTTCAAACATGAGCGACTTCAAAAGTTATGTATATGACTCGCTCTGATTTTTCCAAGTTGACGCGTGGAACAGCACCATCTCGTGATAATTCTCTGAACCTCAACGCACAACAAGCCCTTGATCTGGGTTAATTACAATAACATGTAATTGAAATTGAAATTACGTAATTGTAATTGCAATTACAATTACTCCCCATCCCTGGTTTTATGTAATAATTTATTACGTGGAATTTTATACCATATAACGTCCATCGTCTTTTTAACACGAAATGCCCGTCCCTAGGTCACAAATAAAGCATTGAAGGCAGAGCACTTACTGAAACCTATTATCAACCCAATTGCGACGGTGATTTTCTTTTTCACCAATTATGGTGCGCTTCTTCTATTCAATTTTAGAATCTCAAACACAAAATATCTAGGATCACTCCTCGTTTTTAATGATTGATGACCAAGGCCCGGAAAATTGACTATTTTTTGTTATGGAGCCGAAATCCCAAACGTTTCATAACGCTGCGTCAGCTGATAGTTGCCGAGCGTGATCGTCAGTTGACATTTTTCCTTGAAACGTGCAGAATTTCTGCACCCCTACAAAAAATATTTATTCCAGGCTCTCTCCGTGACAATCAAACCAATTGAGTAGTAATTTTTTGTCTCAGAGTGTTTGTCACCAGTTGTTTAAAAAGTTATGGTGTGTGTGTAATCTGGTTTTGATTCTTAAATTTTGTTCCGGGGTTGAACGCCTTAGTTATTGTTTAGTGGTTACGGAGGAAGAACAATGGAAATTGAATAAAGAAGGTAGTGTAAAATATAAATCAAAAGGGATCAAGATCAGGGCACTGAGTTTTTCTTTTATCTTTTTACAGTAATAATTGTTGAGGTGTTGAGGTGTAGAGGTTTGTGATCCAAAACCTTCAAAAAGGTCCAACTTGCCAACCATAAGCTAAGAATCAAGTTACAAAACTACCCATTTTTATGCAGAAACGTCTAAAACTCTCATTCTGGGATAATCCGGATTAATCAGGATGTCCGATAGCGGACGAGGACAAGGTGGGCAGGGATCTATAAACAATCAGACCAAGAATAAATAATTTACTAATTGCTTTTCGGGCTTGGAACAAGTCAGTTAGTAAGCAATTCTCTAAAGATTTCTGTCAACAAAATGAAAAAAGCACTAGTGCACGTGACTGTACTAAAAAGAGCATTATTCTTTTACCACATAGAATCAATTTCTTTTTAGGAGCTACCTGTTGTTTGGAGAATTCTGAATGTTTTTGGATAGATTGAATCCTGCATCCATTCATTGGCTTCATCATTGTGCCAGATTCTAGCCAAGTTTTTTAGCTTAAGTATCATAGAAATTAGATTTGCGCAAAATAAGGCAAAATTTCAGGACAAAAAGGCCGAAAAGGGTTGAACTTGAACTTCAGCAAAAAAATAAGGTGTTATTGATATTGATTGAAACTTAAAAGTCTTTTCAGTCACTAAACTTTCCAACAGTTTTGTCAGATTCTTGTGAAAAAAACAAAGCTTTCTTTTTCCTCTGCACAAGTGAAACACAAAAAGGAAAACAAAAAGGCCCACAAAATTGCCTCCGAAATATCATGTGTACTTCTAACTTAAAAATGAAGCAAAGTAGACTGTTTTTTTCTTTTTGATTTGCTCAGCCTGAAAGTCATGAAGGAAAGTGCCCTTTTTATGAGGCCAAGAATTCAAATCATTGCATTCGTTTGAATTTTAGGACTGAATTGCAAGAGAGTAAAGAACATGCAAAAGAAAGCAAGAAAGCATCATTGCTAACAACTTTTGCTTCTCATGGGCTTCATGGTAAATCAATCCCAGAAATGTAAATGAATGAAACTTCATTAGTATTGTTATTTGCATCAAATGTATTCTGTCCTTTTATGCTTTAAGATAAAAGAAATGTATACGTGTAAAAAAGAAGAGTTTTCAATCATGAATCAGTTTTTATGCCGGATGAGTATTGAGACAATTAGATGTGGAGAAAGAACTCTTGGTATTGATAATTGTAACTCTCTTTAGACTGTTTATTAATCAAGGTGCAAAAGCCGAATAGGAAAGGTTACTAATGTTTTGACAAACTTCACCATATTTAATAATGTTCAGAAAGTTAAGAATTAACTATCGAAAACTCATGCACAATTCGGTCTTGGAAAAAACAATAAATTCAAAATTTATGATTTTCTCTCAGAATGTCACGATACGGCCCTGAAAATAGGCTCGCCCGGCCATCGAAGCCAGCCATCACATCGTCCAAATATTTTCGATAGGCAATTTCAAGTCCAGTATTGGAATGGTTCTTCGTCTGTGGGTGTGGATTTAACGTCTAAAACTTTCCTGGAGAAAGGTCTGGGAGGAGAATCGAACCTGGAACCTATCTCACCTCAGGAAACTGCGCTAACTACGATACCACGTCTCCTCCCTATTGTAGCTTGTATTGAAAATTGATATCAATTTTTCAAAATATCGTAAATTTGGTCTCTTTACAGTACAACTTTATTGTGACTTTCAAGTACAGGTTCTTAGACAGTTATCAGTCGCCCTTAAGAGACCGAGGAGATGAGAGAGAAAAAGAGAAAAAGGATTGATTAGTCCCAATAAACGCCCCTTTTCACAACGCTTGCGTAACCCAGAGTGATCATTTTTAGACACACTCATAAAGGGAGGGAAAGGAGCTTTTAGTACGAGGGGTATCCAGACTAGAGGTAGACTGGGCCTGTAACTCGTCAGCAAGTGCGATTTTTATATGCTTGATAAAGAATTATAATCAAGATTTATCTCTTATTAGCAGATGTTATTTTACATGATTTGTTGTAAGGCAATCATGTACGAACTTATGATTTAATTAGACAAGGTATGTTGGGCGACCCCTGTTTACATAGAAAGAAAATAAGCCTCAAAAGCGAGCAACAATTCAAAAATCAAGTACACTGTAAAGCAAAGACGTTTCACATCAAAAGTTACCACTTTTTTTGCCTCAAATATTTATTAAATATTGGTATGGGTGGTTGAACAACGTCTTAACTTTCCAGCATAATGGATTTTAACGTGTTTCTTGCTCTTGACATCGATGTTCAAAAACGTGCAGGGGTCGCCCAACATACCTTTTCTAAACAAATCATCACTATGAATTGGATTACCTGACAACATATCATGTATAATATCATCTCGCCAAAAGAGAAATATCTTGGTTTTGATTGTTCATCAAGCATCTAAAAATCGCACTTGTTAACGAGTTACAGGCCCAGTCTACCTCTAGTCTGGATACCCCACGTACAAGCTGATCAGCGCGTAAACACTGGCATTTAAGGCAGGGTTAATTAATTGAAACAAGATCTCTGGAACAATAAATTCAAGTTAGAATTCAACGTTGCGCAATGAAATGCAAAAAAACACTAAACATTTATGAACTACTCATAAAAGGTATACAGGGTGGTCCTAAATTAGTGTCCCCTCTATTTTGAATGAATATATGACGTAACAGAGGCAAAATCGAGTTTTTGTTAGAAAAGCAAAATTGTTTCCCAATATATTTAAGATAGACTTTGCTTACTATTATATGTGATTTGAAGCACTTAACAAAAGAAATGGGTCTTACCAAGGAAATCGTAATACATGGAAGCCTCCGCTCAGGCGTTCAGCTGTGGATTTTTTATAAATCGAATTCCATTCAAGTGAACGATTTTGTTTTGATAAGATTGATTAAACAATTATTTAAGGATGTCGTTTGGTGAATTTCAACATTATACATTCCTCCGTTCACGAGAAACAACGTTTCAAAATTTGCTACAATCGCAATACACACGCGCGGAAACGAGAGAAAAAATGACCCTACAATCGGCCTTTTGGACGATTGTAGGTGCAAATTTTCGGTCGGAAGAGCGCGCTATGCTCTATGCTTCAAATTACTCTTGCTGACACAAAATTCAGCTGATTAACTTGAAATTAAGCATGTGAGCTTTGAATTACCAGTCAGACAATTGGTTTGGTTAGATTTTTCTCTGTCTGGCACAGAATTTGAAGAATGGATTTTGCCAGTAGCCGAGGCATCCAGGTATTTAGTGATCCTTGGTCTTACAAACAAATGATCCCTTGTATTGAAAATGCTAGGTAATGGAAAATCCTAAAAGACGATCATTGGAACCAAAAATGTCAATGGAAAATTCATTTGGAGGACCAAAAAAGTTTTTGAAGAAACTGGCGGTGTCTTAAGGAAACCGGGGCAAGGCAGAAAGCGGACCGTGAGGACTTTACGACTTACTAAAGACGCTTAGGTTAAGATAAGGAGAAACCCTGCTTTTTTTTTTTTTCGCGGATTTTTTATTACCGCTACAAGGAATGCGATTCCCTGTAAATTGAAGGATTTCTCCCGACAGTTTAAATCCGACCCCCAACAGGATTCGAACCTACGCCGTCTGGGGAAGCACTTACACTCGGCACTTTTAAGACCGCGCTAGTACGCGTGGCCACTCTGGCTTCCTTAAAATTGATCCATGGACAAGATGGCTCAAGAGTAAAATGTTAGTAAGACTACCATAAAAAAATCGTCAGAGGACCTTGACATGAAGCCTTTTAAAGCATCAGAGGAAACAACTACTTTTCGAGGCCACACGAGCAAAAAGGCATGAAAGATCGAAAAATCTTCTTAATTGGGACGGTCAAAAACCAGAGGTCATTGAGCTTTTCACCGAAAGCGACCATGTCCCTTTCAGCACCACCGATTCCATGATCTGATTCCATCGATTATAAGCTTGAAAAAACTGTCAGAGAAGAGGTATCAAATGATATGACAAGGAAATCTGCATCGTCAGAAAATTCTGATAGATCTCTACATATTTCTTTGTTTTGGCCGGAAAACCAGAGATCCATTCACGTTTTTTTGGGATGACGTAGAAGAATTTGTATAAGTGAACTGAATCATGGCCGCCATCTAGCGTTTAAAAGAACCAAATCTAGCTTTTGGCTATGTGATGCCCATTTGATATGTATTTGGTTCTAACATGGTCGAGAGACTTATTAAGTTACTGTACTGGGATATCCACACATTTAAAATCTTCTCTCTCTCGAGTTCGTTTTCTTGTGGATGAAAATATTCAAAACAAGTAAGAAAATTATTCATGGATAAGATAGCGGATCCCTGTATGGATTTAGCATTTTCAGATCCATGCCAATATTTAATTGATTGAATATTTTTTTTTTTTGGTTAAAAACCATGACGGTTGTTTTGTAGGCTTGTAAATCATAGTTGAGTGATTTGATTCAACCACAATAACAAGTGAAATAAAACGTTATGAATGTGACAAATCTAAAATATTGCTGCCCCATTTTATTGTTTTTTTTAAACAATGCGTACCAAAGAAAAAATATGACAATTTTTTCAACCATGAAATCTCAAAAGTTTTTGACTTTTCGAGAAAAAAAATCCTTTGAATGTGGACACTAGATGGCGGTAAAGACGCCTTATTGTGAATTACGCACGGGGTTTCGACTCAAGCGCCATGGAGAAAAGTAAGCGATTTCTTTTTAAGTAAAAAAACTTCCAAATAAAAAGATACTCCATGCTCTGGACACAAAAAATCGTCAAATGGGCTGTTCATAGAATCCTTTTCAAATGACATTGCCAAATTGCAAACTTTTATAACAGTTTTTGAGCAGAAAAAAATATAAGTTCCATGTTTTAACCCATCTAACAATGCATTGAGTTGGGCACGAGAAAAACGCAAAAGTTGTGCTTTGGATTAAGATTTGGAGGCACTGAATTGGGTGACAGCTTGTTAAGGGCTGGTCTAAGTAATTATAAGCAAAATAGAATCACCCAAGATTGACCACGCCATTTTGAAGGCACTCAAAGCTTTGGTTTGATTAGTCCAAATTTGGTCAAGAAAAAAGTGGATTACATTTTATGATCATTTCAGGGTTCAGTTAAAGAGAAAATCCAGGAAAAACATGTGAAGTTATGCCATTTTACCTTAAGGCTACATGCTTCAAAGCCGGGGTCGAACATAAAAAATGGATGGATGAAAGCATGACGTTCCGAGACGTTACGAGAAACCCCTCAACATTAAACGTCCGTTTCTGAAGCTATTGATCAAAATACCTCTGCCAGACTAATGGTCAGCACGTGTTTTACTGAGCAAGAAGGCCTTATCTAGAACTTTGAAAAGTATCGAAAATGAATGGACAAGCCTCAAACGGCCAAAGGAATTTATGGAAGTCTGCTTGGTGTGATTCACACAATGAAGATTGAGTCGATTTATCTTAGTGTTATATGGTCGCAACCTTTGAAGGAATTCGTTCGATTCGGGTCGTTTTTGAGCTTCTTAAGAAAAATTGAATTCACGATAACAGAGCACTGCACTTCAGAATGAATTCCAGAAATTGAAATTGCGAATTAATTTTGCGCAAAAGCGAGTTATTTTCATTGTATTATCTTGTCAAAAGTAGTATTCCTGCAACACACACTTCATAGAATCATCCTCGGGTAATTAAACAATATGATGATATTAAAGGCTACTTTGTAATTTTGAGCTCAAGTAAATGATAGTGCCAAATATCCTTGTCAAGTTCAGCAGATTTTTGTTACTACTTAAACATTAAACATTTCTTTTTTGGGGCGTATATTCTAGAAATATGCAACAGAGTGAGAACGATAGAGCCTAAAATGAGGTGAGGCCCTGTCTACGTGAAGATTATTGATGATCCAACGTGCACATGATGTGGCAATGGTGAAGCTAAAATGGTATTCAATTGGGCTCGAAATTTTCTCCCCCTCTTTCTCAGAGAATATCTGAAAATAAAAATGATTTGAAGGGATCATTAGCCAAAAGAAACGGTTCTCACGAATAAATTCCAAGTGATTAGTAACTTCACCCAAAATGGAAGTAATAAAACCGTGAATCTTTTTCGAACTGTTCATTTTAAATGGTAAATTATCATTCTTCAAAAAATCATGATTAAACCCTTACCCATTTCTATTCTAAAAAATGCAATCGTCCATGGCAAAAGGTTGTTTCAAAAAACATTCATTGCCTAAAAAGCCTTTAAAATAGACGCAAGATGCTCAAAATATGCCGCAAAGAAATGTTAGGGCACAAAAACTGCAATATTTTCCCAAATTTCACTCACTATTCCATCATTTTTCAACTATCTAATCAATTATTTTCTGCAAAAAGCTAACTGCAAAGTTGATTTACTGTCGTTTGCACCAACTTAAAATCCGTCCTCTACTCATAACTGTGGGAGCGAAAAAATAACTCCTAATTTCTTAACCATTTTTGAGCTTTTTTAACTGTTTCATGATTTTGAGCGATTTTCCAACTATTTTGGACATGTTTTTGAAAATTTTCATTTTTGGGGGGAATATCTGCTCTTTTTCATCTTTTTTCGATTTTTTTGGATTTCAGGCAAACCAAAATATTTTCTTACCTGATAGAAATTTAAGCTTTTCCAAATTGATGATTGAACTCTTGCCATTTTCTGCTTTTGAAATACAGATCTTTGTGATTTAAGAAAAAATCATTCCTTCACAAGAAATCCTTTAAATGGGCACCCAGATGTCCAAAATACACAGAAAAACTTATTCAACCATTTAATTTGACTATTTTTCCCAGACTATTTTGGCATTTTTCAACTAATTTACTACATTTTATCTAATTTGTCGAAAAAGCCAACCAAGACGTTAACTTTTTGTCGTTTCACCAACTAAAAATCCGTTCCCTACTCATAACATGAACAACCTCCTCCAAAAACGCACGAGGTTCTATCAACTCACCTCAAATTTGGATGCACTTTATTGAACCCATTCCAAAAAATATTCAGAACTTTGGAGAATACTAAATTCTGGGTACCTCATGTTTTTTTGGAATCACTATTGCATTGGCCTCCAGCGTTGTTTTGAGTTCATTTTCCTCGACCAAGTCTTTGAGCAAACCGAGCGATGTGAATCCCTCGGTCTCCATAATGAATGCACGAGAACTCCACACAATAGTTATCTAATGGGTATACCTTAGCATAGACTTCGCCGGTTTGAATCTGTGTTTGAAAGTTGTGACCCAACGTATTGATAAAATATTGGTGATTTGTCTTACTTAAAACTAAATTGAGATACGATTTCGAATTCCTACTCAGTTTTGCTTTTTAAGTGTGGTAAACCCGCCTTTTCCTTGTACTAAAAAAAAAATTGATCATGTTAGTGAAAAACAACAACTTTTGTGGCGTTCCAAGGTTTTTCACTGTCGTTAGGCTATCAATCGAACGGAAAGTTATTTCGTATATAGGTCAAATTTGCTTCAAATAAAATACATTGCCAATTTGTTTTGTAACCTAGGGAAACTTATGTTTTCCAGGGCCTTTTCCAGGCACCCAAAAAGCGAAAATTGTTTTCCTTAATCAAATGTCAATCGTCAATTGATATATTTCTAAAAAAATATTGGCCAACTGGCGTTTTAGCGGCTGTTTTCATAGTTTGATAAAAATAAAGCATATGTTTCTGTTTTTATCTTTTTTGAGTCGGTCTTTAATTTTCTAACTGAAATCTTGCGTTTGTATTAACGTCAAAATCATCTTTCTAACGAAAAATTCGCTTTCGTCTACAAAACGAGGGTGAGAACGAATGGAACTTGTCCACTTTTGAGAAACAGAATGCTCTTTTACACTGATAAACCTCATGTGAAAGACGTGACAACTCCGTCACGTTGTTTGGCTTTCTTTGAAGCTTCAACTGTTTGCCGCAATAGTCGCCACCGTCAATAAGGAAGTTCAAGTTAAAACGAAAGTTGATTTTGCAATCAATTTATACAGAATTGATCCAGTCGTTGTAGTGCAAAATAAGATGTTTTTGAGCCCTTTCATCGATATTTCATCGGTTGAAGGCTCCTATTGTCTCCGTCTTTTTTCTTGCATTTCTTGGTTTGTTTGGTCTTTTTAAAGCTTAACGTTAACGTTCACAAAAAAAAATCAATTTGGAAGAATATTGTTGGATCGTCGAGAGTGTTGGTGAAGGACTAGTTGTTTATTGTCTTTGAGACACAGATATTTATAGGACATGTAGAATGACTAGAGAGGAGCAGGAGTATATAAGGGAGAGCAAGGCGGGAATACTACAAATATTATATTACACGGAGGCAAATAATTTCAAGTTCTAATTGTATAGGTATTGCTGAAACCTTCTTTTTCTTTTTTATTGTGAAGGTGATCCCATCAATGTTTTCAGTTTACTTCAGTTTAGAGCACTTAATTTCTTGGAGTGAAAGGAATTATGAATTCTTGTCATTCTTACGAAAGGAATTATGAGTCAAATCAATTGCTTTCTTCGCCAAATGAGACCTTGATTGTGGCGAGTGGATTTCCGGCTCATTTGATCGTCGAAATCGAAAGGCTTTGAAGTCAAAGCTCAGTGCATAATTCTACTAAGGACGAATGACCTGGTAATCATTTTACCGCAAAACGAGCGAGCTTTTATGCTTTCTTCAGAGCATAAGTTTGAGAATGTGTAGCTTCTTATTCTGACAATTGATTGAGCTTAAAATTAAGATCTGTACATGAAGTCCAACATATCCAACCATGTTTTTGTTACTTAGACGGAACTGAATCTTGCGAATAAAAGCTAATGTGCTGCCATCTCTTGTCTCAAAATGATCACCTTGACGCCTTTTTTAAAACGCCTAGTTGGGCTTCAATGAAGAGATGAAGCGACAACTAAGAGTCATCTAGCGGTAAAATAATTTTGGGTGTTTCGGCTACAGATTTTACCCTATCTAATGATCGCACCCTATGATTTAGCAATTCTTAAACTCAACTGAAGCATAGCTGACCTTTGATAGATTCAACACATGAAGTTAAGTTTATTTTCATAACTAAGTTATGATTCTGTCAATAGACTGTTCCCTAAATCGGCACTAGGACGCCATCTGTGTTTAGTGTTTCCAGTTTTTGAGGTGTTGACTACCCCTTAGCGCAATTAAAAATAATGCAATCCTCAGCTTCTTTCACATGTCAGTTACTCGACCATGCTGATTCAAAATGCACCAGTCACCGGATCCACGAAGTTTTGGGTGTGGTTGACAGTGAGGTGTTGGTAGGGGGAACCATGGGAAGGTTCCGGACTCCATTATACACAGCCTATTGATCGCTGTGAATAATGGAGCTGTTGCACAACATGCCCACGGTGCTCCCTCTGCTTTGCCATGAGGGACTCGTCTATCTGGACGATGATGCCAGGTCCGCCGATCTGGTACGGGTTTGCCTGGAGCTGGTGTGAGCCACAGATCATATAATAGCTGAGTTTATTTCCCCTGTGACAACTTGAGTTGTTACAGAAATTTTACGTTACCACACGCCGTTGGTTTCATTTGCAAACACGAAAGTACGTAGGTTGCCACAAGAAATCGTTCAAAGAAAGCTAAGCTTGTAAACCCCGTCGCAAAACTCTTTCATAACTTTTGCCACAGGATTTCTTGTCCTAACTAATGTACTTTCGAGTTTGCAATTGAAGTCAATGGCGTGTGGTAGCGAAAAATTTCTGTCACAACTCAAGTTGTCACAAGGTATATAAACTCAGCTAATGGCTTGTAATGAATGACTTAATGACATTATATGGTCTGTGGTGTGAGCAAACGTCACGGCAGTACTGGTACCACTGGATGAGGGTGGGCTCCAAGATGTGCATTGACTTCGCCATGGCGATGGGCATCTTGTGCGCTCAAGACCAGATCACCTGGACAATGTCGCGCAAGGCCAGAGTGCTGTTGAAGAAGTAGGAGCCCCACCTCTCCGAAATATTTCGGCCCCTGTGGGTTGGGCACCTCCACTTCCTGTCCTGTCCTTGTCCAACCAACCTCATGTCCCTTTGGCACTGGGGACATGGGAAAGGAAGGGCTCTGAAGCAGCCTTGATTCTTGAGGAAGGTCTTTGCGTCATCTTCCGTGGCCGTCACGGCCACGAGGGCATGGAGTTTATCCATGTTAAACACGTTTTTGGGAAGTTAACACGTGTGTTGTATATCGGAACTCTGAACCCTCGGAACTTCCCGCAAGTCACGCAACCTCTCCCGTCGAAATCGCAACATTCAGTAAATGGTCCCTACATTTTAAGTAGTGCCGATTTCTGTTCATAGCGATTAGTTTTGCCTTCCAAGTTTTGGAAAGACTGGAAGAGCTTTGATCATGATAGTTTTTGCAACGATTGTGGCGCAGCCTGACTAGCCTACAAAGCTCAAAAATCGTACCCGTACTTTACACGTTGCTATAAGGTCAAGATAAGAGTCTGGAGACTTTGCCCTTGTTTTGCCTCCGCTCAGTGACGGTTTTTTAAGCTTCCATTAAACTCCTTTATTGATTTGATCCTAATGGAAATGATATTTTTCAACGCTAGTCTCCCACTCCAAGAAATTCAGCGCATCTTGCTTCATTTCTATTCAATAAACTCTACAACTCCAAGGAAGAAAATACTGGCCATCTTGGATGCAATTATTTACTGGACGTTTCATGCCCCTTATCATGACTTTCCATCCTCTCACCAATCGTAACTGGTTTCGAGCATCTCTATCAATGCCGAAGCCGGTTTGACAAGGAAGGGGGATTTCAAGTGAAGTAAAATAAGATTTTCTATGTTCCTGTACTGAGATCTCCCGAACATCAAGATGTTTCTTTCATTGCGTATTCCTTTGGCAGCTCCAAACGTGAAATCATATTTTTAATTACTTGAGAATTTGAATTTGTTCTCATTGGGAAAGGAGAAATTGTAAGAGACAAATAACTATCCAGAGACGGAAGCGTTGCAATACGCATCTAATTACACCAGGGGTCAGCATCTCCTTTTGGGGTCAAGGCCCATCAACTTTGATTATGTGTTGTCAGGGCTCCACCAAACACACGTTGGTAGGTTCAGGGGCCCACAAATTACCGATCAAAGAGCTCTGGGACCAAAGTTACTGTACTGTGGTTGCTCTCGGGCCCACTGTTTGGAACTTGTGTCATATCTTACAAAAAACAAAGGGTGAATCTTTGAGAGCGTTAGAGAATATACAAGTGATCTAGACTGATGATGACTTTCTATACTTGGTTAAAATAGTTTCAGCGCGTAATTAATTACATTCTCTTTGATATATAAATCAATAATAATTACATACGTTTATTGCAATGCATTGACATCGTCTTCAACATTACGTTCGTCACAAAGTATGAGTTGTTTGTGGTTCGACGTTTTTCACATTAGTTAAAGAAACAAATAATTGCAATTATTGAATGTAACTCCAAGAACATTTATATCACAGGTCTGCAATTTTAAGAATAATTTTATTACTTGAGTCAAACAATTTGATTGACTACATGTAAATTGATGATTGTAAAGAAAACTGAAGTGAGGTTATATGATTGCAGAACAATTCATTTTTGTCAAAAATATAATTGCTTCACAAGCTAAACTTTTCTAACTTCAGAAATGCAACTAATACTTTTGAGAATGTAATTTCTGGGTGCCCTCAACATCTCAGCTCATAAATTGAGACCACAGAATATTCCATGTTGATTGTTTGCATTATATTCAAATTGTTTTCTTCAAACGCCCTCAATAATTGCGAAGTTATTGCAAAACGTTTTTGCTTAACAAACTGATTTTCACTTCACAAAAAGGGCAATAATAATGGGCCTAACAATTTCCAGTGTACCTTTGATCGGTTCATATATTTTTGCTCTTTTTCCCAAACTATCATGTTGAAAAATCTCCGCTAATTAAGTCGGCAAAACAAAGTGATCACGGTGATCATTAGGGGTCTCTTTAAACACTCCGAAATCTATTTGACCTTTACGTGGAAGTAAAAGCAAATAAATACTTTACTCTACTCCAAAAGTAAAACCGTCTCCAGTCTCTCTATGGGCGGTCTTAACAATGATTTGGAAGAGGAATCCTAATCCGCTTGAGATTACTGACTGTAAATGAGCTCTGAGAATCACATCTTGGCCACACTTCCAAAACTCGTTTTAGCATGGCAACCATGAACTAATTTACTTCGAAGTGTGCGTGGAATCACGATCCACCATTTCTAACTATTTTGTAAGTTTTTCTTTGCTTGTTTTTATATACCTTTATTTACTTTGTTCCCTCTTTTATCAAATAGGAAACCGTCATTAAGTTCCTTTGGTGTTTGAGTTAAATTTCATTATGGGAAGACGAGTCTCAAAAGTTAGGAACCAGTCGAGGTTTACACTGACCTCTGAGCAAAAAATCTTCAAACCGAATCATTTAAAGGACGAATTATGAGGATAAGAGGTAGCTATGCAGAATAAACTTCCATATGAAAACAAACCAAATGAAATTTGCAATATTTGTAATAATTTTCCAACGTCTTAACTTCAGCATTTGGCATGTGAGAGTTTTGTGCCACAACATTCAACCTTAGTAAAAAAAAATCTTTGACTTTTTGGGCCTGTAAACATCGTTAAGTTGTTGATTTGATTTTAGCCAATTCGTTAAGAAGCTCTTTCGACATCAAATACAAATTTCTACTCAACTGAAAATTGATGTTATTTTCGCTTTTATCCAATACGCTCTGGTTTGACCTGGCTCTATTTTGATTCACTCTCTTATGAAGCGGCTCTATTTTGATTCGCTCTAATCAAATAGGATCCCCATTTAGTGCACAGAGCTCCTTGATATCAGAATAAAGCTATCAAGGAATAATATTCTTAAATCCAGCTTTGATTGTGAGGTCTCAAAAAGTAAGTTTTGTTTGTACAAATATTGGAAAGCACCTACTTTTCTAGAACCATACTGAAACAAAATAATTTCTATTTATTCGCTACTTTGTACTCGTACTACGCTTCCTCAACAAGTCACCTATTGTTGTGAGATTGTGATGATATGTTTCTACTATACCTTGTATGGCCAAATGTTCTCAAAAACATACCCCATATGCTAACAGAGTGTGGTCGAGCACATTCTTATCTATGGAGGATTGACGACATGCAGGTCCCTAAAACTGATGCATTCAGTCACTCCGTAGACAAAGCCAAATTTCTGAGCAGACTGCACATCTATCATTAAAGGGAAGACTAAACTCATGGAAAGGTTTGGTTGCAAAGAGAAATAAGGCAAAGTCTTTGATGATTTTTCATGTTTCAAATTTGGGCACATATAAAAAGCAAGTCATTTTTACTCCCAAAGTAAAATAGCAAGCAAGGTTCAAGTTTCATTTGTCCTCCCTCAAGTTTGATGCAAATAAAAATGAAGATATGTTAATAAAAATCATGGAAAATATGTAATCAATTATGTTGATCTAGTTGAGCACACTTTTTTAGCAACAAAAAGGTTCCATCAAATTTTCAGTGTTCTAAATGCAATGCTACATTGTAATGCTCACTAGAGAGAGAGTAAGTTTCGACGAATAAAACTTAAGTGGAAAAAAGACGAATACATTTACTCAATTACACGAAAAAGGACAAATAAAATTACCGAACTAAACGAAAAAAAAATGATAAAATTGCCCAATCAGACACACAAGAAGAATAAAATTAAATAAGACATAAAATTTTGCAACGAATAAAGGTGAAAAAGGCGGAAAAAGACTAGAAAAGAGTATTAAGTTAATCGCTTAAAATCTCTGTACTACACTACTTCTCTCTACTTGTCTCTACTCGATTGACACAAAAGAAAAATATGTAGTCACCCAAACTACCAAACAGGGCTACCCAAAACACACAAAATCCAAATCAAAGAAAGACATTTCTCAAAAAAAAAAATCACTTTTTAAAATCAATATAGATCTCATGGGTTTGGACTTTCTCAACTTCCATGTAGTATGAAATATAAGTTTTTATACGTCTACCCAAAAAGGTCTTCAGAACAGCAAAAAGACGTTTTTTGGCAATGCCATTCATTCCTCTCTCTTGGTCGTTTTGGGTAGTCAGGCAGAGAATCAGCTATATCTTAAAATATATAAGTAAATAAATTCAAAAATAATGCTTAAATATAAAATGAAATAAATAAAAAACTGTGTTGCAACTTCATAGGAACAAGTACATTTTTATAGTTATTCTTTTAAGGACAGCCTTGCCCAAAGAGAAGAACGAACAACAAAAAAGAATTGAAAATTCTAAGACAAAGGGCTGCAGACCAAGTGGGCTCAATATCAAGAAGCAAATAAGTGATATTTCTCCGAAATTTCTTTGGGTTTTCCACGATATGAGCTTTCCTGTCATGCAATGCGATAGTTGCTCCAAGGCATTTTACTGGCCTGGAATTGAGGGAATCAGTACACAGATTGGCTGTCTTGATGAAAACCCATTGGTACAGGAAAATTCTCAACCACTGGAAAGACAAAACACGAACCACGCTCACTGAATATTAGTACGGTTGGACTTCTTAATAATACCCGTCCTTTTACGTGGCCCAAATCTCCGCCTTCGCAAATAACCCATGAAGAAACTTTATTGATCTTCAACACCAAAAAGCATATTAAAGTGCATATCCGAGTTAAAACGAATTAGTAGTCTACGATTTCTTGACAAGTACGCTGAAGAGAGATCAGATCACTTTAACAACATACGGAACATTGAATTGGGCAACGAGTACTGCCAATTACTCAGCATCTCCGTCCCCCATCAAAGGTGAGCATTGCACGCGGTGCTCATTTTCAAGTGAACCACCCTCCTGAGAACAAGAACGAGCGTGCGGAAAAGAGGTTTCATCCAAACTCAAATTCCGTTTGAAATTCTGAATGGATCAAAAAAGGGCTCCAATGGGGTTTAAATGAAGTGCTTCCGTTAAATCAAATTTGCCTACTTTTGGTGAGTAAAAGAAACATATCCTTATCCTCTTCCACCCAAAGTTCTCCTGTATTTGTATTTTTGTATATTCTTGGACTCACTCAGTTAAAGAACAAAGAAAATAGAGTAAAGCAATAGAAATGTCGTTGTTAACATTTCCAATAAAAAATAAGTTACATTTCAATACGATTTAAGAAAAGATTCTATATTTTCAATTAATATAAACCATTATAAAAGTAAACCTTCATGTATTTCAAAAACTGTTGTTCGCAATATCATTTATTTTCGGAAGTCAAATGGACACCGATTTTTTCCAAAAAGCTAGCTCGATATTGACTGAAAAAAGTGTATGACATCATGTTAAAATTTTAACATTAGGTGAAGTCAAGTAAAATGATTGTTAAAATACATTTTAATTTTCTTATCTTTTCTTGTTTGCGGTTTTTATACATTGTAGCATACATACAACATTATATGATATAATATATTCATATGTTGGAGAGCTCATAATTCAGCTTTTTTGCTTGTGTCCTAAATGTCGGTCTTCTATTCAATCAATATAAAATTGGTTCAATTATGATAAGTTTCTTAAGTAAAGTTTCGAGATATTTGTACTCAAATACACTTTTTTCGCAAGCCACATATTTCACTTGATGATTTTTTAAAGCTTCAAAGATAAGAGGCATCAAAACCACTTTTTCTAGTTTCATAAAGTCATCTGATCGATCTTGACGTGTGGCCAGAATAATTTAGATGCCTCACAAAAAGTACCTTTCTTTCTATCTAATCTTTGATCTGATGTCTTCGATTCATCTCTCCCTCGGACAAAATCTATTTTTGGGAGAGCCCCTTGCTTCTTGAGTTGTTAAGTTTTGACCAGAATTTTCCTTCTTTGGTCAACAGAATGGTAAACAAAAGCTTCTCTTTTGTTTCTCAGATCAGTTGATCATGGCCACATGGGCTTATCCCAGTCGAAAACGGAGACTTTTAGCGGACCTCCATTCAACAACTTTGCCGGAATCTTCCACTTTAGTTCATGAACTCGCCAATGAAAACGCTCAATGGAAGCGTTCACAACCAAGACAGGTCTTGTTGGCATGTAGAGAAGAAACAGTTCTATATAATCCTAAATTTGATTGTGCACCAAAAACGTGTAAGGTGGTCCAGAAGATCTCTGACAACGCGTGGATCGAATTGAACGTCCCTTGTGATGGACCCTCACTTCAAGAAGCTTCCAATGTCATCAAGCAATTTGCTACCTCCTACACCAATAGTGAAAGTACCTCCAATTCAAGGAGCACTTCCCTTGAGACGACTCCTGTGCGATCGATACCGGATTCGTCTTTGATCCCTGATGAAGAGGTCCTGGATCCTCCAATGTGTTCCATTTGTATGGGACCAACTGAGAGTTCTCATCGTCATTATGGAGCTCATTCATGCTTGAGTTGTCGAGCCTTCTTTAGAAGGTCTGTTCAAATTGAGATCTACCCATATTTTACGTGTAATTCCAATCAGAAATGTGTGATAAATCCAGGAAATCGGAGCAAGTGCAAACTGTGTCGGTTTGAAAAGTGTCAGCAAAAAGGTATGAGGATATCGGCTGTTTTGAGTGAAGATCAAAAGCGGGCTCGATTCCGGAAGCATCTGATGCTCAAACGTTCCAAGCAAATGGAAATGAAAACAGCCCTAAGAAGGTTTCGTAAAAACAACCATACCAATGCGTAAAAGTGCTTCAATGTATTGAGTTTCTTTTTTGCCATTGCGAAGATTTTTCGGCAGATGGCGCTTCAAGGAGTTTGCCTCTGTCACACTTCCTGGTGGTACTTTTTTACATTTTTGGCACGTTCAAGACTGATTGCTAATTCCCAACCTTAAATTCAAAAATAATTTGTGATTCCATGACGATGTGATTGAAAATATAGAATATTATCAAGCCATTACCGTAGTCCTCGATCGCCAATTGGGTGTTGGAGTGGACCTAACAACAAAAAAATAAAGAACTTAAGGCTAAGTATATTTACGTACATTCTTTACATTGGCTTTTTGGAGGGGAAAACATTTCCTAAAACAAGTTAGCTATTGTTTGGTAGAATTGCCTCTCAAAAAATCAAACAAGCTCTTCGCTACAAATTATCAGTTCAGTATTTTGGGCCAATACGTGACAAATATTTTGCCATTAAATGCCATTATTTGTTTTGATTACTGATCCGACATCTTTTAGCTGCCAAAATACCCTTGGTTAAGAATGTTTAAGTTAACTCAAAGAATTGATAGCAAAAAAAAAGTTTTACTTCAAATGCAATTCAAAAGTTCTCTGAAAAAAATGCAATTCCTTTACTAAGCTGCTCAAATTTTTCTTTCTTGATTGATAGATTCCACCCCTTTTAATCTCGGCATGTCAATCGATGAAATCTTCCACGTCCCACTTTTTCTTGATACCTTTTTCAAAGACGATCAAGCCCACAAAAACAAGAATACTTTGAATAACGGCACGTCTTGTACATCAGATGAAATCAAGCTCAAAGGGACAAGTGACAAACTAACGATCGATAATCCCTTTTTTATAGGTCTAAGCGTGGCTAATACGGTTCTTTATCGCTGAACTTGAAAGTCTTAAGCCCTAAAAAACCAACCAAAAACACATTTGTAAGTGATGGAAATAGCACAGAGAATCACATTTGTTGTTGTAGTTGCATCGAGAACTCAAAAGCATATAACTGTAATGGATTAGAGTATGGGGTTCTGCACGGTCTTTTTTTGAAAGACAGGGCTTTTATCAAAAGGATAA
The DNA here is from genome assembly GCA_010645155.1 of Tigriopus japonicus. NCBI lineage: Eukaryota > Metazoa > Arthropoda > Copepoda > Harpacticoida > Harpacticidae > Tigriopus > Tigriopus japonicus. Next base: position 64,590 of record JAAGOF010000312.1, read on the forward strand.
GAGGAAATATTTTGGAAACCCTCAACAATCACTTTTAGGGTCTGTTTAATTCCCTTTAGAGGTATCTTTATTATGTTCGAACGTTCGACGGCTGACTCTACGTGGTTAAGTGAAGCGAAATGATAAAGGGAAAAACGAAGCGGAAACTGGCGGTCAAACATATTCTCGAGGCATGTACTAATGTACTACATCTATTAGTATGATTATAATAATTCCACATGATTCCAGTGCTTCTTGACTACATCCATTGTTTTAAAACAGCTTAAGGAAAAGAAGCGTCAACTAAGTCAAGTTGTGCAGTGCTCATGCTATTGTTTTGATATTTTTCGGGTCAAAGGTTCCCATTGGCTTCATTTTTCTCTCCTGCACTTCTTGGTTTGTTGGACTTTTTTAAAGCTTCACTTTAAAGCCACTTGCCGCGAGGGTCAAATTGACACTTCTTTCCTATGAGCTTCATTACATTGCAAATTCAAAGTCTTGAAAACAAACCAATTTTGGGAAAAAGGTGGGGAAAGGCAAGGAGCATTAACAATTAGTTGGCGATTTAGACCGGTCAAATGGGCTAATTGGCATTTGGTGTCCTATTTCCGATGACCCTTCCTTTTCTTCCAATTTTCACCAACATTGGTTTGTTTTTTAATATGTTGAATAGGGTCCCACTTCAATCCTTGCAAGTGTTGCCTATTGCATATTTATTACACTTACTTGCCAATGGCACAGATATCTGCAGATGCAAGATACATGTCTATTTTGGAGGACATTGTTCAATGACAGTTGACCTAAGGTTGCTACAATACAAAAAAATGTGAAGATCGTTGCAAAATGATCCTTGCATAAATTTTGAATTCAAATTCTCTGCTCTTGAAAAATCTTTTCATCAAGTTAGTCTTGCTAAGAGATGTTATTCTTGTCTAAGATAAAGACAAACGGGAGGTTTCAACGTTTTCATGTGCAGTCACTCTGCTGAAATCAAGGCAAGAGAAAGATGTTCACAGCTTACACCTCTTCAACCCAAAATTTTTGCAAGTTGCTTTATTTTTATCAATTTGGAATGACGCTTTGGTTTAAACTTCTTGGAGTAGCTTGTTCATGATTATAAAAAATCTAGAGAGGCAGCAGCATTATATTAACAAGATATTAAGGAATTAGGTGAGCCAACAATCTTGATTTTTAGTTATTCAAAGTTATTCTTAAGGTCATGTTTTTAACTCCTTCTTTGTGGACATGTTCAATCAAGATTGTGCTAAATGGACTTCTCTCAGTAAAACAGATTGTTGTGATAGAGCAAACATTGACAATATCAATAGCGTCCTACAAATTAGTAAGGGGGCCACCCAGTATGTCGTATCTGTGGATATCTGCGGCCGATGGTTCTTGAAAAGGCCATTATAAAGCTTGGTATTCACAGTACATTAGCAAGACGTGCTTCGAGGATAGAGATCATTTTTCAACTTTCATACTGTGAGAGGCATGACTTGATAATTAATTTTAATGTCAAGATCAATGGCGTTAGTCAAAAAGCTTGCGGGACATGACGTCAAATTGAAAATACAAAGAGATACACATGTGTTTTTCAAGCGGCAAGAGAATAAATTAGATATGATTACTTTTCAGCAAAGATTTTGAATCCTTGCTTTTTGCAAATGCGCCCTTACATCATTTGAGATGTTTCACCAAACTGACATTAACCAAAAACGGATTCGTGTAGAAACGTTAACTCATGCAATGTGAAAAAAGTTCTTTGTGGATGGATCTCAAGTTGTTGATTTAATTAAAATGTTTTCACAGACCTGGTATTTTTAACAATCTTTTTAAAGTTCGTTGGAGAGCAGGTCTGAGATCTAATACATCCCTAAACAATTGGCCCCCAGAATCCCTAGCTGAATTCGTCTTTCCCACTCATCCATTGTAATTAATTACAATTACAATTATTTGGAAATTTAGTTGTAATTACAAGTACAAGTACAAGTACATCACAGGTCTGATAATGAAAACACTGAATTTTAAACATCTCCAAGATTCTTGAACAAAATTTAATTGCACTCTAGAATATTGTTGTCAAATATAGCCAGATAGAGTCTAAAGGAACTTTAAAATGTGTTCAAACCCAAACCCAATCCACACACGAAGAATCCAATTCTCTCGCTAACCTCTGGGCCCTCACCATTTTACAATGGCTTGTTTTCCAGAATAAATCAATGCTTCGTCGTTTAGCGAGGAAAACGGCCAAGTTGAAGGAATTAATTTACACTCCTCCGAGATTCTTTGGAAGTAAAAGGGCCTTTGGTCATAAGAATGTTAATTAAAGAAATGTTGGGGAATACGAAAACAAGAGTCGTGGTCCTTTACGTCAACAAATTCTTCGCTTTTAATGGATTTTTACCTTTGTATGTTGTGCATCTGGGGTCACTATCATTCACTTTACTTAAGGGGACATTCTTAAACTATTCAAATTTCAGCGACTCTCTTGCTTCAACTTTCTAGCTTAAACTAGAAATGGTATTTCAAGATACTTTTGTTGACCCCATTCAAAACATATTTTGGCCTCAGTGTGTAATGAAGTGTTGGTCGACAAAAACATTCAACCCTTTTGACTCCGGACAATGTGAACGCCTTCACAAATGATGAAAGCGATTAAAGTCTAAATGTGGTCAGCAAAAAAAGATCTGATCTCGTTTGATATAAGCCCAGCATCTTATTCCAACTTTGGGCTTCGGCCGAATTTATGAGTCCATATACACTTCATTCAGCGATCAGTTAGTAGGTATATTTTGTGACCACCAAATTGAAAGTCAGCGAAGACGACGAAAATCATCTCCTTTTCGGAATCTGAAAGATGCAGAGGTACCTAAAACATCGTCCTCTATGGTTTTCTTTTTTCAGTCGATCAAAAGACACGTAAAGCTAAAGCAGAAATAAATAACTCTTACCATTAGAAGAGCACAAATAAACTTTAACCAAATAACTTCCCTTATCTTGTCCTGAATGACTCTTCATAATCGAATCAACCAACAAAATCAGAAAGGTTTCTAATTAATCGTGCTTTACCAAAGTTCAAAAAATCAGAGAAACCTTTGACTTAAGTTTGATTAAGACTGCCTAAAAGAAAAAGCATAAAATACAGAAAATATAAAAATCCCTTCTCTCTCAAAAATGACCCTCCAAATATGTTCATTGTAATGTCTGTTTTCTTTATAAAAATAAGACTACCAATTTAGCCATTTTGTTATGCCTTTGTTACTCGACATTTTAGACCTTTCCTTTTTAGAATTCATTATGGCAAAGCGATTAATCGGTTTAATCCATCGATTTCGGCTAAGAAAAAAATCTAGAGATCCCTAAATAGACACTTGCTCAAAAATATTGTTACATTTCGGTAAGTGTGCAGAATATCATGGTAAATGCTGTGGTAATTAATCAGACCTGTGATGTAATTGTTTTTTCAATTGCAATTACGTTTTTGCAATTACATTTCCAAGTAATTATAATTGTATTGAATTACATTTGAGATCAAAATAACCGTAAGTGTAATGAATTACATTTGAGATCAAAGTAACCGTAATTGTAATGAATAACATTTGAGCCCATGTAATTGTATGCGGTTATTGTGATTGGAGAGATTTTACTTGTGCTCTAAGAGCACCTCCAAATCCAAGGGAATCGAGACTAGTTCGAACAATGAAGTCCTCCTCTCTTCTTTATCGGGCTCCTTCATAGTTCAATTTGTTACCCATTAGTCTTCGTCGGGAATATGTACAGTTTAGGGCTTATCCTCTAACAGCTTTTAAAGCAGGATTAGACAAATTTGTAAATACTATTCCTGACCAACCCACTATTCAAGGGTTGTACAGACCTGCCAACAGTAAGTAACTCATTGGTAGATCAAATTTCGTATCATCGTTAATTATATAAATTATATCAATCATTATAAATCTCTTTACTGGGAATCCGATTCCTTGTAGCAGTATTGAAAAATCACCCCCCAAAATAAAAATTGACATTTTTCAATTACAAATTACATTTTCACCTAAATAAGAAGTTCTGGGAAAAGAATTTTCGGAAAATTTCCCCCGTCCTTCAAATCTATTTTGGTTTGTAAATTCATTCACAAAAATCTCACAGGTTTGTCATGCTCTTTGTACATTTTGTACTTGAAGAGAAAGGAGTTCAAGTTTGGTTTGAAAAATAATGGAATTGAATGGAATTCAATTACTTTTGAAGGTAATTGTAAATGTAATTAGTTATATTTGAAATACAGTGCTTGTAATTTTATTCAATTACTTGCGAGGCCAATGTAATTGTAAGTAATTACATTTTAGAAGTAATTGACACAAGTCTGTAATCAACGCGAAAAATCTTTGTTTTATTTGGTGTTTGAAACAATGAAAGGACCAAACATTATTGCAAGGGAAAAAGTATTGAAGTAATATCCTAATGATGAGGGCCAAGAACACTCTTAGATCACCAATGGAAAATCGAAGAAAAAAACTTCGAAATATTGCAGTAAATAAAGGGGAAAGTACTTCATAAACATTGTTTGAATAAATTTTAAAAAACTCGTTGTTTCTCTCATTTCTGGCTTAAGTGCTTGTCTTGTATACATTATATCAAGGACTCCATGATTATATAGATGATCATTTTTTTCACGGAATCTCATTCCATGAAGCGATGAAAAAAATCATCAACCTAAATAGATATACGGCGCCAAAAATGGGAATTATACGGAGACCTTGCAGAATAGAATAAATAGCCTTCTATAGATTTAAACAATTCTATCCAACACATTATTGACCGAAGTTACCATTCAGACTAAAAAGAGGCCCGAAATTTTCAAACCATCAGGAGTAGAAACTCTTATTTTGAAAAAAAAACACCTTCTTCAAGTAAACCTATCCAGCTCCGCAAAGAGTGTTTGGAAAGTTGTTAAAAACCGGTCGATTTCTTGGGAGAAGAGTGCCTCCAAAGATCTTCATTAGATTATGAGTGTATTCACAGATTACTGTAGTCAAGGACGGCTGTACAGTGGTTCTTGCTGCAGTGTACTTCGACATTTCTATGGAGCGACATACATTTTGAAAGAAGAATAGATGAGAGCCAAATGCATAGGAGAATAGGAGACCTGTCAAGATCTTACGAGAACCCCCACATGATGGATTAATGCTTTGCCACAAAAGCGAACGAGTGACTTTACCATCAAGTTTCTACTTAACTTCAACCCTACTTCAACAACTAGCCCTCTCTACTAGTGATGGGGGGCAAACAAGAGATTGGGCAAGCTGTACTGGCACAGTGCTTGGGCTTGCTGAAGCTTGGCATAGCTTGGCCTGGGTGTTTGTACAAGTACTTTTCCCAACTAACAGATTTGCCAAATTTGCTATTAACGAAGAATAAACTTGCCATCCGAATTTCACTAAACCAGGCTGATTCAGCTAAATAGGGCCCATACCTTTGAAAGGATGTATTTTTAAGAAAATTACACACTTCAATTTCCTCACAGGGGGAAATGCAAAATATTTCGAGAATACTAAAAAAAGATTTGGCATTTTACTTTTTCATGCCGGCTGGTGTGATCTGATGAACGCCTACGAGTGTCGAACTAGTTTACTTCCGTATAACCTGTTTCTATGTCGTCACTCAGCATTTTCATCATCCCGAGAAATACACGTTTTCCACTCTCTACTTTTCTCGTCTTCTACTCGTTCACGATCATGCGACCGGCAACTCTGAGTAAACGAGATTGTTCTGGAAGTGTGACTTCTAAATCTCGGTCTTGATTAGCCTCAAAAGTGCATTCATGTGTGGCCTAGAACCGAAACAGAAAAAAACCATGGTTTTGCAAATGCTATCCAAATTGAAATATTTTTTGTATCATTTCCACAATTTGTTGCTAAATTATTAAGGTCAAAAGATCATTGCCCAAGTGATGCTTGTCAACAACTTTTTCTTGGGTGTCTGTGATGACTCATTACTTGCCCAAGTCACATCACTACTCTCTACTAGTTTTCAATAAGGGTCATTACCGTACCCCTCCGATCAGTTTTGCCATTAAGGCCAAATTTCGTTTCATCAAAATTTGGCCAAAGTTCGGTTACTTACTTTCACAAAAGCTTAACGTTTCCATTTTCTATCAAATGTAATGCATGATATTTCGTCTTGCTGATACATCTTGAAAACCCACTGAATTTTTTAACTACATGACTATACTTCAAAATCTTTTAAGTTTAATATGGTCGAGTGAGTAAAACTTCGTCAGTCCTGCTTCAATTGGTGGAAGACTTGACTTGATCAGGCATGCTCTGGAAAAATTAAAGAAAAAGTCAACAGATCTTTTAAGGGAGGAGACGTGGTGTCGTGGTTAGCGCAGTTTCCTGTAGTGAGAGAGGTCCCAAGTTCGATTCTCCTCCCCGACCTCTCTCAGGGAAACTTTTAGACGCTAATCCACATCCACAGACGGAGAACCAATCTGATACCGGACACGAGATTGCCTATTGGAAATGATTTGGAAGATGTGATGGCTGGCTTCGCAGGCCGGGCGAGGCTCAAACCTCCGACCCTAGCACCCACAATCAAAAAAAAAAAAAAGATCTGCTTGGTGCACTCAAGAGCAAGCTTTGTTCGTTATTCCATTTCATGTTGCAAACTCCTATATTTCTAAGTCACCAAGTGTAGCCTGATTGCCCGAAAGATATTCATGGAAAAAAGGCCGACAGGAAATATATATTTTCATTCAAATAGACCATCTAATCATTGTTGGCAGCATTCCTGATTATAGTTAGGCAAGGACCCTCTAGCACTGTCCTAGGGTCCTTGTACAAGGCATAAAATTCAGGACAGCAGAAGTACAAATGTTCAGGTCGGCAAATTTAGAAATAAGGATTCAATGATAAAATAACATTGATAAGAGTGTGCAACATACATGGATCATATTTTCTTTGTTACGAATAACCACATGATTGAAAGAAAATCATGTAGCTTAATACTTTCAATGCAATAAAAAAATTCTGATCCTGCAGAGTCTGAAGTGATTTAACGGGTAATTTTGCTTACTAGAGAGAAAAATCATTGTCCCCCACATTTCAGTTTTTAAAGTCACCCTTACCGTTAGCCATTTAGATATTGTATATATTTCGTGATATTATTAAGCGGGTGACTCGCTATTGCTATGACAATTTCTCCAAAAATGCATGTTTGGTTGAAAGGTTGGGAGAGATTCGAAGTTGGCAGGTATACGGAACTTCCGCGAATTTCTAAGGGAGAGACTGAAGAATAAAAATTGATCAGAAAGCAAACACTGACCGTTGTTTTTAGGTCTCCAACAATGCACCATTTATAGTTCCCCAATCTTAAATCTGTATTTTAAGAAAGGCTTGCGCATATGTTAAGACTGAATTGCTCTTTTTTGGTTTCTTTGTCTTGAAGTTTTTTTTCTTCAAATTATGAGATTATAATAAAACTAATCGCAATAACTATTTGCGTTCACTTGGTTGGCTTTACAATAAAAATGAGTAATGGATTTACCTTCAATCGAAATTTGATTTCTTCAAAACTTTTTGATAACATAATGTTTATAAAACTACCTACAAGGTTCTTCAAGAAGAAGCGATTTTCATTTTTAGTGTTGATTTTTTAATAGCACCCTTTTTGCAACTTAAAGTAACGTAATTGCATTTTTTGAGTTTTTTATGAAATTTAAAACAAAAAATTCAATAAGTTTCGCAACAAATGGTTTCTGTCTAATTTCTTTTATATATTTCGGTATGATTTGAATATTTTCTTAAACATGTTAATGTTATTTGCTTGAATAGTGCTTAAATATTTGGCATTCAAAATGACGTACTTTCGGCCGCTCTACTAATCATGAATCATTCTTTTTGTTGACATCTTGGAATGCCTATAAGTTATAACTCAAAAGTGTTCCTTATTCTAAGAAAAATACAAATCATACCTCGAAAAAAACTAACGCTTCTACAAAGGTTCTTCAAAATATGTAGATTTTCTTTTTTTGCGTTTTAAGTTGCAATATTTGATTTGACTCACAAAAACAATCAATACTCATTCCTCAAATGATTTAAACATGACCCACGACGTCGCTCTTATTTGATGTCCTCATTTTTGGACAAGTCTGCAGTACAAGTAACACAATTTAAAAGAAAGGGTAGGACGCACAGCTTTCGACTAATTATGTGTTTGTCATTTGGTGGCCATTCGTGGCTTTTTTCTACCCACATTTTGTTGCAGGGTTGCGTGAGAAAAAGTTTAAAGTTGTGGGCATCTGAAAACTTCATTTCAATCCCTCTATCTTTAGTAAGTGCAAAAACTAATCATCCACTTTGCTTATTTGGAGTACAAGAGCTAGATATTTAGTACATACTTGTCCAAAAGCATATCACTTCTTTGGCTTGGCAAGGGCTGAAAGGTCATACTCAGTCATAGATAAAGACTGAACCTATTTCAGTTTATAACCAACCCATGCTTGAACTTGGCAAAATTGTGTGTATACAAATGGTGCAATTTAGAGCAAGTGGAGAGATTAAGAGTGCTCACTCAAGGAAAAAGTGGCAGCATGAAAAATGATCTATTGGGACCACACGCATTTTTTTCATTAGCAAAACATCAACAAACATGTGATTATGCCAGTGATCAAGCCCGAGCCAACTCCATTTAAGTTTCACGACCACCTTACATCATGAATGCATTTAGGAAGACATAAAACTCATATATTTCACTAAATGTGCCAAGACTGTACCACTTTTCTCTCTCTTTTTATTGGAAGAAAAAGAAAAAAGTGAAAAATACGTTGTCTTAATCAATCAGGTACGTCAAGTGCCAGAAAGTGGTTTTTTTTCAAAAATGAGCAAAAAATGCACCAAATTTTTACAAAAATAACCAAAATGCGTAAAATTTTGACCAAAAGTGTCAAAAATGTAATAAATGCAAATCAACAGGAAAAAGCAAAACAATGCAAATAAATTGGATTTCACCCATCACCGTTTTCAGCAACAAAAAGTTACGCTTTGACACTAGAGATGGTTTTGGAAGTGCAACCATCTCCATATTAATTGCTTGGAACCAATGTTTACGAAGAGTATCTTCACAGCGTGATTGGCGTGCATATACATAGGCCCATTATTTGGATGGCTCTCTACTTTTGGATTGACATTTGATTAGGATTCATCATGAGGCAAAAGCTTGTGGGCAATTTAAGAACAATTCTTACCCTTGCAATGATTTCAAAACGTTTCGGGTTTGGGTTTGCCTCCTCCATGTTCCATCGTTTGAATTTGCATTGTGATCTTCCATGGGAAAACACTGATGAAAACTCGTATGGGTAAGCCTAATAAAAGAGATCATTAAAATGCGCTCATTTTCAGGTTCTAGGCAACACAAGGCAATCTGTGGATTACGGGGTCTTTGACCAAGTTGCAAAATGCAATTTGATTCAAAAGAATCAAATTTTGCAAGTTTTTGCTTCATGACAACTTTGGTCTAGTATGGAACCTTTTGATGACAGACCAGATATTTCTGGTGTTTAAAAATTGAAATAGTCCCTTTTGTGACTTCTCGATAATTCATTGGTGCTTGCTTTAATCAAAAAAGCACTGAAACTTAGCGAAGAAAGACAGACGCTGGACAAATATATTTTGGCCCTGAACCATGTCTCCCACTTTCCCGAAATATTTACAAAGACGTAATCAAGAAAGGGGTTAACCCGTTTAAGTATTGGAATAAATCTTCCTCGTGCAGACAAACTGAAATTTTCTTTCTCCAAAACAAGTCTCAAAGAAATAAATGGCGTTTCTTTGAGCTGGAGAAGTCATTTTTAAATCCCAGAAAATTTCGAAACCACTTTTGACATGCAAATGCAATGTTGAACACTTATATGAATTCGGTTAATTAAAAATTCCCTTGGTTGGGGCCTCGCCTCAACCAATGCTCCCAAGCTCAACTGCATTAATTATATTTTAGTATTGGACGTTACTCTTTTGGTCTATCCGATTCATCGATTAAGTTATTCGAGGAGTGATTCACACGCACTAGCTAGTACTAAAGAAGCTCATGTCACTAGTGATGGGGGGCAAACAAGAGATTGGGCAAGCTGTACTGACACAGCGCTTGGGCTTGCTGAAGCTTGGCATAGCTTGGGTGTCTGTACAAGTACTTTTCCCAGCTAACAGGTTTGCCAAATTTGCTAAGAATGAAGAATAAACTTGCCATCCGAATCTCACTAAACCAGGCTGATTCAGCTAAATAGGGCCCCACACCTTTGAAAGGATGTATTTTTAAGAAAATTACACACTTCAATTCTCTCACATGGGAAAATGCAAAAGATTTCGAGAATACTAAAAAAATATTTGGCATTTTACTTTTTCATGCCGGCAACTCTGAGTAAACGAGATTGTTCCGGAAGTGTGACTTCTAGATCTCGGTCTTGATTAGCCTCAAAAGTGCATTCATGTGTGGCCTAGAACCGAAACAAAAAAAACATGGTTTTGCAAATGCTATGCAAATTGAAATATTTTTTGTATCACTTCCACTATTTATTGCTAAATTATTAAGGTCAAAAGATCATCGAAAATGCAACTTGACATTTTTTTCTTCTAAGTCACACTGCAAGTATCTTAACTCTTCAAAGAGCAACTGCCGGCAACTGCATCTTCCAATGTTCCTTGAGCTTGCCAAGTGTATTGGTGTATTGCCCAAGTAATGCTTGTCAACAACTTGTTCTTGGGTGTCTGTGATGACTCATTACTTGCCCAAGTCACATCTCTACATGTCACAGACTGTGGCTCATGTACAAAGAAGCGAAAACTCCCTGAGCGTGCTCCCTTCTGATTGGTCGAGAAACGCAGCTGTGACAAGGCCTCCTGAAAAACCCTAACAAACTCGAACGAATGGAAACAAACTCTCTGGTAAGGCGAATTCATTCCTGCGATTCCTTGTCTTGGAGTCGGAGCTGTTGTGATACGTGAAAAACAAGAATTTGCAAATTTACTTTGACTTGAGGGTTAGATGTACGAGGAGCAATGTTGTTTGAAAATATTTCGAAAATCTATTGAGGGGTCCGGACGCGTATGTCAAAGAATGGTCAAGGCAATGGCGTTCAACATACTTTATTGTCCGGATACTAAAATCGAACTGACTAGAATGTAAAATGTCGGATGGAGGTAAAAGAGCAAAGCGCGTTAAACGGGAATACAAGGGTGACTAGAAATGCGTATCGTAATCATCGAACATCTATTTTCAACGGACTTTTTGTGCAACATTCTCGAAGAACCAAACAAGGGGGTCGTTACATAAATTTAGACAAACGACTGAGTCGATGGCGACAATATTTTAGTTAGACACATCCTTAAGACTACTTGAGAGTTAAGTTGAAGAAAATGTTCAAAAAATATCTTTAAGCATGTTTTAAGTGACCGAATATCATGTTTATCTCATGACCTAATTAACAGAATTCAAATACGTATCCAATAGCGCATTCACACCTCAAAACTGGTTTCAATGGAGTATTGGAATTTTAGATTCTTTCATCTATTTTCCTTAAATCTAAAAACCAAAGAATAACCTCATTTCCAAGTGGCAGTTTATACCTTCAACAATCCATTTAATTACTTCATGCCCTTTTGGACGGAATACGCCCTGGGAGTACACCAATCCTATCCTTGAATCCATAACTCTGAATATTCACGGAACTTTCTTCGTGAAAGTCCTTTCCGTTTCGTCCACGGGCTTAACTGAGATTTACCCAATCAGTGAAATCATGCATGATTGATGGGATGGAGAAGATGATAGTTCTCAAAAATTACGGATCATTTGCTGACTAGATGGTTTAAGCACACGGCAAGACCTTGAATATGGACATGAAATTACATAAACGAAGGGAGAACTACTCTTAATGAGCAAAGAGTATACGAGCACTATTAGGAATAAGAATCCAATACATTTTTCAGGCTTTGTAGATTCCGAGCGAACGTGTGTTTACTGGAGGTTTTGGTTTGTTGGGGTAAGCGACCTTTACTAGAGACTGGCCGTCGTAGGCTAACACACGGTGCCGATGATTCACGCTGGTGATTGGTCAATAGCATTCAGTTGAACATTCAGCTAATTCTAACGAAGTTCAATAACAAACCAGAGTGCTTCTTCTTTGTTGATTTTGTAGTGATCTGACTTGGTGCCGGGGTTGCCAATTTACCGATGTGAAATCAAATTCCCCTCTATCTACCAGTCTTCATAAACCCGTTTTTCCGTTAAGGATCACCAAAAGGCAAGGCATCCCTGACTTTCGTGACTTCTGAGCAGGGTTGCAAATCAAACTCACATTCGTGTTTGCTCATATACAAGAGCAAAGCACCCATTCCGCAAGCAGTAACCCTACCTTGCAACCTCCCGTAAAAAAACTTGCACAAGCCCAGATTCCACATCACTAAGATTTTGTTGTCAATCACCCGATCGTGTGACATTAATTAGCCCTTGTTAAAACTCCACACTAATTGAAATTCACTTTTTTCATATCGGGTAAATGCCTTAGACACATTTCTAGCAGACTTGAGGACTTTCAATAACCAAACTGCCCTATCAAATGAGCAAAATAGTTTAGATGTGTTTCGTAGAAGAAAAGGTTCCTTTAATCATGAACTTCGGCTTCCCGCATGATGAATGACGTCACAGACAGTCCGTGCTGGGTCAGGCAATCATAAATTTGAATGCCAATCTCTGCCTTTTAGTATTTCTAGTTGGGGTTATTTCAAGCTTGGCCGTCTCGCCGCATTAAATTTTCTGTCGCTAGTGTCAAGTTTTCGTTTCTTTGTACATGAGGTTCTTTAGCTAGTACAGATGGACAAATTGAATCTTTTAATCTTCCTCACATGAGGTTGCTAGCTTCAGGATTGACATCATCCCTTTTATGGTACATCATCTTGCCAAATCAAGAATCGATTTCGCTTTGCATAGCGCCCCTGATCCAGAGTCGAATAAAGCTGGGGTGTCATTTGCGTTCGTCACCACAAGAGAGTCTTTACTACTGTTGGAAAAAAACAATCTTTCAATCTTTCTCACGCGAGGTTGCTAGCTTTAGGTTTGCCATCACCCCTCACATAGTACAACATCTTGCAAAATCAAGAAGCAAGTTCCTTCTACATAGCGCCCCTGAGCCAAAGACGAATACAGCAAGGGGTGCCACTTGCGCTCACCTTCAGAAGAAAGCCTTTTTCCTCACGAAATTCAACCGACAAATGATAGACGCTGAAGGCTAATTGGCAGACCTAGTTCAGCAACCTATCGTGAATATGATTGAAGATTGGATTGTTTCCATCACAGGGCGGATATACGCCAATTTTTGTTGGATGAGTTACAGCTGTTGAAGAGCAAAGGTTGCAGGTGAAAACTTGATATTTCCGAAGATTATTACTCAAGTTGTGCCCAAACAAACAACAAGTGACCCTGACTTCAACCTAGGGATGGGTGACAGCGGCAATTTTGCCCTCAACTCCGACACCGACACCGCAAGGTTGACACCCACGCCGACACCGAAACCTGTGTTGAAGCTGCCCATCAACGTCGTGGTGTCGACATTGACACCGATAGCGTGTTCCTTATAATTAAGTCAAACAAAATGTGCCCTTCTGAGCTGCAATGTGGAGCACCAGTTTTGACAGACCTGTCCATTCTAAAGACATTTAAGTTCATGTTAGTTCAACATGAATTGGAGAGAGGGAAAATAAGCTTACATTTTACAATACCCTAGCTGGGTGTGCGATTTTCTTGCTTTGCAAGTCTGTTTTTGGAGTTTGGTAAGCGTTTATTTTTATGATGGAACAAAATTAATGATATTGGATTTTGTTTAGTCCTTCACATTTACAATCAAATTGGGATCAAGTTTTTGGGCGGGCAGTGCGTTTTTCAAAAACTCTTGAAGCCTTAAAATGTCGGCACCAGAGACCTGGTGTTGATGCTGACACCGAAAGCCCAAAAAGTTGGTGTCACCACCTTGGCACCGATACCGGCTTCTCGCCCATCCCTACTTCAACCCTACAAACGAAACAAACTTGTTTGGGCACAACTGCTTGGGAAACGTAACAGCCAACGGTCAGCTGGGGCCTGAAAACTGTCCAAACTGTCCAAAATGTTAGGCCTGTCTGCCCCAGCGTCTCCTCTCTGCCAACTCTGTGGTTTCCATCACTAGTCTTTACCCCCTTTACCACATAGCATTCAACAAAAAATGATGTACTCGGAAGGCTAATTGGCTGACCTAGATATCCAACCTATCGTGAAAATGATTGAGGATTGGATTGTTTCCATCACTACTAGCTAGTAGATGCACAGCAAGAAGAGTAAGGGAAGCCAAGCAAGGAAGAGAGAGTCGGGAAGAGCCTTAGATCATTTATTAATCACTCGATAGCGTGAAAGCTTTAGTCAGGCTGATTTGGCAGGTGGAGCGGAATGCATTGAATTTGTGAGGAAAATGTCGCCCTGACAACTGTTGAGCGGACAGTTAGTGTGACCAAACATGCGAATCAAGACCAACTTTTTAAACTTGTTCTTGAAGCCACAAGTTATTTTTTGTCCATATATGTATTGGATTAACCCTACATAACGCAAAAGCTTGAAATTGTGTTCTTCCTACCAATGACTTATTCAATGCATTGGCAAAAAAGTTCCTAGAAATCCAAGGCATGGTCACCTAATGGTTCTTTCAAGAAAGTGACCACTTGCAAGAACAAAAAACATATGGGTATATTGAGATTTGACAACACCTATCAATCAGAAATGACCACTACATCAGGAAATTAAGTTTTTTTTGGTAAAATTTTGAGCATGGCCAATTTAGCATGGGCGGCAAAACTGACCGGAGGGGTCCGGTAATGTGATTTACACGCTAGAAGCAATCTTAGGCCAAAACTAAACAAAATCATACAATTTATAATAGGACAGAAACATTTTAAAAGGCCGACAGATTCGAACATGTATTTAAAGCTAATGGGTTCAAATATGGGCAAAAGAAATAGACATTGTTTTTCTTTGTTTTAGTTTTTGTTCGGGGGAGGGAACTTTTGTTGATGTTTATTTATTGGCCTTTGGATCTACATGGTAATCGACCACTGATCTCATTGATAGGGTGCTAGGTACGAATGGAAAAATCCAATCTTTCAATCTTTCTCACATAAGGTTGCTAGCTTTTGGAATGCCACCACCTCTGGTAAAGGACACCATCTTGTAAAATCAAAAATCAATTTCGCTTTGCATAGCGCCCCTGATCCAAAGTCGAACAAAGCAGGGGTGCCACTTGCTATGATAGGGTGTAGAATAGTAGGGATTTGTATTTGATATTGTGGAAATTCTTAATATCATTAAACGCCATGAAAAATAAAGCCTTTTTTGGCTTTTTCGGTCTCAAAATGTTGCCATATAAAAAAACCTTCATATGTTCCCCAAAAATTATGGTAACGATAGGAAAAAATCTTTATTTTTCCTCTTTGGATTGTCTTCAAAGTTTGGTCGGGACCTGGTCACCTTGCAGTGCAGATACAATGAGCCGAGAAAAACATCAGAGAAGACCAATTTTACGCTGATTTCCAGCATGGTTGTTAAGACGACATATAAGATGCTAGGTTTGACATCTTACCTCCTTTTCCTTGACAATAATCAAATGATCAAAATGACAATAATTTAAAGCTGAATGACTGATCTCACTTATAAATGACACAAAAATTATTTCAAGGTTGCGTGAGCAAAAAAGAACAAAGTTCCGTTGTGAGGTGGGGTATGGACGGCAGTCGGAGTCACTTGCATGCTACATAGACGCCGACATGACAGCTGACTCAGGCCAGCCAAGCCATCCCTCTACTTGCACTCACTGTCTTGACTATCAGGGTTGTTGGAGGGGTCGTCGCAATACAAACGTATGTATGACCGAGTTGAACTAATGTCGCGATAAAAATCAATGTACGACCGAGTTGAGTTGAACTGATGTCGCGAGACAAACGGATGCACTACCTAGAGACGCACTACCGAGTACTGCTACTAGTATCAGTACTACTGATGGATACAAGTTCGAGATGAACGAACGACTGCAGGAAGGAGCTGTCACTCCAGAGTGATTTGAAGGCATGAACTTAATTTCACGTAGTTGAGGCTCTGTTTTTTTTTTATCTAGATTAGGGAGGCAACGAAATTTGTGTTCAATTTAGGGTCCATACCACCTTTGGCAGCCCTCTTTAAATTTTAGTTTCTGACCTGTCTGAAGCCTTTACTCAGACTTGATATTCTTATAACCTCCAACAAGGGTGATTAAACATGCTCAAAATGGCATGGCCTATATCTAATGTATTAACAGATCACTTGTATTTGATTACTTCACGTCTACAACGCACATATTTTGACCCAATGGCATGGCTTTACGTCCACTATATCTGGCAAATCTGAAGTCAGCTGTCGTGTCGGCGTCTATGTAGCATGCTAGTGACTCC